>JAADVN010000200.1:0-27456 GCA_023335535.1 Globisporangium spinosum
ATCACCCACGCGAGCGAGAGCCTTCGCCAAGCAATTACAGTCAAGAAAAGCCGTCCACGGGATCCGCGCTTTTTTTTCGCAAACGATTTTCGCCACTTCTCCAGCCTCACAAAGCGCCAATGTGAATGTGAATGTGAGTGAAATGGCTCTTATGCTGACGAACTTGGATATGCATCGGCATCTTTGCCAACGCTAGCCATAGAGTGTCAACAGCAGGTTGCAGTTCGGTAGTAGATGCTGGAGTTGGAAGCTTGGGCTTCCGTTTTTTTACTGGCGCCTATACGAGGCCGAAGAGAGGGCATGTTGGTTGTCGTGGAGGCCCAATCAACTGCCGCCGTCGAAAAATCGCCAGTGCGGACTACTCCGTTACTGGACAGGATACTGCGTGGTGGCTTTCGTGCTTGTACCAACTGCGCTTTTGGATGGCTACACTTTGCCTCGTTGCTAAGAACTGTCAAGCTGGGTTTCAAAGCAGTCAACGTATCCATATATGTTTTGTGTCTGTGGCAATCCACTCAGATCCCGGAGCTCTGGGAATGTCGGGCGATGCCCAGCCACGCTGAGCTACTGGAATACAGTTTTCTCTGTGCAGTGTGCATCCGATGCCATGTAGCAGCGGGTGCTGCTCACTTTGGACAGGTTACAACTGTGTGCCTCGTGCTCCAAGCGCTGCGCCATCTCCAAAAGCCGACCTCTCCCTCCCTCTCTGTACCGATCCGATCCGAGATACACGGAGAAGAGCAGTAATCGACCACCCGTGCGAGCGAGACGAGAGTTTCCCAATTCAACAGTAATCACTCAAGAAATTGAGTGAAAGCCATCGCGAGCTCGTGGTGTTTCGCAAACGATTTTCGCCACTTCTGCTCTCCAGAGATCATCACAAAGAGCGAATGTGAATGTAAGTGAAATGGCTCTTATGCTGACGAACTTGGATATGCATCAGCATCTTTGCCAACGCTAGCCATAGAGTGTCAACAGCAGGTTGCAGCTTGGTGGTAGATGCTGGAGCTGGGCCTTCGTTGCGTTTGGGCTCCTGTACGAGCCGAAGAGGAAGGAGGGAGGGGGAGTCGCGGCGCCCTGGCGCACTATCAATAACAGGACGCGTATGCAATGAGGAACGCACTCCAAGATCGGTATCCTATTCTACTCTGAGCCCAATGCTACTTGGCTACCCTGAAGAGGACGGGACAGATTGCCGCAGGCAACTAACGATATACACGGAGCCAAGTCGCTTTCGAAAACCCGCCGCGTATCGCCAATGCGAGTTACTGTGCAGTGATGGTTGTCTTTGAGCTGCTCTGGGACACGTAAGCACCGTCTGTTGTGCCTTTGGCTCGCTCGCGTCTGGCTGTCACGACAATGAGTGTCGTCGCTTGCCGTGAAGACGCGGCAGACCACGGCAGTGCTGGCTGGCAGGGCCGCCTGCCATATCCCAACAAACCCACCAGCTGTTCAAGGCCAACGAGAATACCCACAGCGAGGTTGTCGTTGGCATCCATCCGTATCGGCAAATCCAAAAGTCACAAGTCACAAAACCTCTACCATCACAGGATGCCATGGCCTCCGTTACTCTGCCACGTGACCTCTTGTTGAAGAGATAAGTACAGCAAGTGGAACGGAGATCTTGACCATGGTGTGGCTGGAAAAAAAATCTTCCCGCACGCACGCACGCTGTAGTGTAGCTGTTGCATTACACTGATCGCGGCTATCCTGGGAACGGATGCGGACGCGCGACAAGGCAACATGGCAACACGGCTCGGCGAGGCTGAGAACGCTTGGAGAGCCCCACCCGACTTTCCAGCCAGGATTCCGAGCTTCCCTCTATCGTGCGAACGGACACCGGTCGCTTGTCCCACTCTCCAGATCAGAGAGTTCCTCTCCCAGCTGGTCAGGCGCACTGTCATTGCTCACTGGCCACGACAATGGGCAGAATCGACAAGTTGACAGACCAGCAACTGAGGTCCGAAGGAATCAGAGTTCTCTGACTGTTGTTACTGCAGAACAGTATTGTTTCAGCCACCCACGGACAACAAAGGCGAGGATATGATCGACAATAGATACAGTGTGTGTGGACCTGATAAGTTGAGGTAACAAAGACCGGTGCAACCGGACACGCAACCAACCACGGGAGCTCTGCAATCGGATGAAAGCGGAAATGCTTTGCTGGCAGCATAAGCATTGGATTTGAAGATTTCTTCCGCGCTCTGTCATTATCACTGTGCCGTAGCAAGTACACTGCCAAGCTCGCGCTTCGTGAGGTGCAGACTTACTGTATCTGATCCTTTCTTTATCGGATACCTTGCGTCGTCGTTGCGAGCAACGTGGCGGCAGCCCAGAGCTACTCTAGGGATACTGAATGAACCCCCCATCGGCGGAAAACGTCTCAAGGAGATACTGAATTCAAGTCAAGGTATACTGTCGGCAAGAAAGATCCCTACGGATGATTTGCTCGAGCATAGGTTTGTCGGGCTCGTCTATAGTGAGCTCGGTTCAAGCTATCGGGAAGCGGCTGTCGACACGTATGTACGGCTCCAAGCTGCCGTTCCGTTCTGGCTGTCTGGGAGCCAACGCACTTTCCATTTTGCGTGCAAGTCGACCTATCTACCTACCCTACACTGCCTTCGCCTCAAGTCGTTGACGTCGTCGCTCCCGTCTCGTCTTGTCCAGTTTGCAGAGTTCCTCCAACTCCTCCTTCTCCAGGCAAGCCTACCAACTATTTCTGTCAACTCAACTCAGCTCATGGTCATGGTGATCGCTCCAGTGAACCTCTCGCTGGTGCCTGAGCTGCACGAGCTCCCGTCGAGCGACACTCCACTCAAGCCAACAGTGCCCTCGAGCGTGGCGAGCAGCACCGAGCACGAGTTCGACTCGGAGAATGACTCGGAGACCCACACGCGCGACTCCAGTCTCAGCTCCGAGTCCGCGGACCTCGTCGATGAAGCGAGCCCGGAGCATGATGAAGCTCCTCAAGTCCTGACTCCAGTCGAGTACATCACGGCGAACATGATCGGCCGCAACGCGCTCTTCGAGACCCCGTTCGGCATGAAGGCGCAGTGCTACGCCGACTTCACAGCCAGCGGCAAGCCGCTCCAGTGCGTCGAGGACTTTGTGCACAAGGAGGTGCTCCCACTCTACGGTAACACGCACACGTCGTCTTCGGTCACGGGGCTGCAGATGACTTCGTTCCGAGAAGATGCGCGCCGCGCGGTCGCCCACGCCGTGAACGCTAAGATCGACGGCCCGGACGCGACAGACTGCGTGCTGTTCACGGGCCAGGGCACCACGAGCGCGATCAACAAGCTGGTGACGATGCTCGAGCTGGCCAAGTACCGCGCGCGCAGGTACATCAAGACGCGCCCAGTGGTGTTCGTGGGTCCATTCGAGCACCACTCGAACATCCTCCCATGGCGCGAGAGCGGCGCCAAGGTGGTGATCATCCCCGAGGACGACGACGGCAAGGTCTGCATCGCCACGTTGACGAAGAAGCTCAAGTGGTACTCGAGCCGTCCACTCAAGATCGGCTCGTTCTCCGCGGCGTCCAATCTGACGGGCATCCTGTCGGACGTCGACGCGATCTCGATGGTGTTGCACCAGTACGGCGCGCTCGCGTTCTTTGACTACGCAACCTGCGGCGCGTACGTGAAGATCGACATGAACCCAGAGACTGTAGGCGCGCACAAGGACGGCATCTTCGTGTCCGGCCACAAGTTCATCGGCGGCCCTGGTGCTTCGGGCTTGCTCGTGGTCAAGTCCAAGCTTGTAGATGCGAAGAGTTCCCCGACCATGCCAGGAGGAGGTACCGTGCTTTTCGTGACCCACAGTGACCACCGCTACGTGTCGAACAACGCCGAGCGCGAAGAAGGTGGGACCCCCGACATCCTGGGAAACATTCGCTTGGGACTCGCGTTCCAAGTGAAGGGGCGTGTGGGAGACGAGACGATCCTGCGTCTCGAGCACGCGAACCTCCAACGAGTGCACGAGTCGCTTCGCGTGAACAAGCGCATCATGCTCCTGGGACGGTTCGACATCGATAGACTGCCAATCTTCTCGTTTCTCGTGCGGTTTGGCGATCGGTTCCTGCACTACAACTTTGTCTGCGCGCTGCTGAACGACCTCTTTGGCGTGCAGACCCGCGGCGGCTGCCAGTGCGCGGGTCCATACGCGGCGCGCCTGCTGGGCGTCAAGTTCGCGGATCTGAACGATTTCAAAGACGCGCTCGTGGATCACCAAGAAGCGCTCAAACCGGGGTTCACGCGCCTGAGCTTCCCGTACTTCATGGACGCGAGCGAGGTGGAGTACATCCTGGAAGCCGTGCACTTTGTCGCGAACGAGGGCTGGAAGTTCCTCCCGCAGTACCAGTACAGTCCTGCGACGGGGTCGTGGACGCACGTCTCGCGCATCGGCGCGTCACCGACGATCAAGAACCTCGGACTCTTTGACGCGACCATGGAGAAGAAAGTGGTCGTCAAGTCGTCGTCACTGGGAATGGACCGACGCAGCACTGCGAGCCACCGTGAGGAGAACTTGGTTCAAGCGCGCATGCTGGCTGAAGAGAGCGTTCAAAAACTTCGCGCTGAGGGCCAACAGCAGCAGCAGCAACACCCGGACGCCCGCTTCGAACACCTGCGCTGGTTCGCCGAGCCGCAGGACGCAGTCACCGCCTTTGAGCGCGGAGATTTGACTTCAGAGCCGTCGCCTGCGATCTGCGGCCCCTGCCAGCCGCAGAGGTACCTGCTCGAGGGCTACCCGACGTTCTCGAAGCATGAGATGGCCAAGATGTGGCTCCAAATGGTCTTGAAGAAGAAGAAGAAGATGATGACCTCCAGGTAGACAGGCAACTGTAGTAAGTAGAACTCCGAACAAGGGAGACAACCGTTAGACTTTTGGAGTACACAGTGTGCTTTGCGTTATGAATAGGGTGGCTCAAAAAAAGGATTGGAGTAGAGCCAGCAGTTCTAAAATAGCCCCATTATAAATTCGACAGTTTGCAAACAAAGCATTTTTCGACACTCGAACGCATTTGTTTTTGCCAAATTTATCAAAATAATGTAGCATTGCAAGATTTACACCAATTTAGGAACCCAACGAGATGTAGATTGCAGCGAAAAACATAACCATATCTAGGTAAATACATCAAAATGCATACGGTGTGAGTAGGTAGATGCGACTTGAAACCTACAAGACAAGATAGAACAAAGAAAATCAATGAAAGAACCCTCATATTGTCAATCTCTGTTGGCGTCGTTTGATTGTCACCGGCCTGGTTTATACGCAACAATGTTTCACCCAAAAGTGAGAAGTGATGATGACGAATGATATCGAAATGCCTTTTGGACGCTCAGACACATGTGGGATCATCGTGTCGTTTTGGCGCACGGTGGCTTTTCACTCCTGCTTCATGCCATCGAGTCATTTTTACCAAGTCTATTACATTTGTCTATGCATTTTTTGTGTTGAAATAGTGATCAAAATGATCATCAGAAAGCCTTTGAAGTGAGCAGCTGAGACCGAAATTTGCATCGAACGAAAATGATTCCGAATTTCTTGAAACTCAAAAAGCAAATTAGCACGATTAATCCGTGAAGATCTCCCCGTCTCCCTTTTCTCCTGTCGAGTACTGTATTGCCACATTTTAACTCGACAAGTACCATTAGAAGTTATGTAGCGCCATCCCAAGCAGCCTCACCCCAAGCACATACACATGCACACACATGCACCAAGCATGCAACACTCCCCGTTAAACACCAAGCTGTGAAGGTGGCGACGGCTCCAAAATTCAGGATCTGAAATAAACTGAAAATCGTGGAGGAGGGTGTTTTACTTTGAGAAAAACAATTTGATGACCATGAAATGTGCCAGAGAAAAGCCATATCTCGCGTTTTTATATTCTCAGGAAAAAATCTGTTTTACTTGGCAACTGTTTTAACTATACCTCTATGTAAAGTTAGTAGTTCATTTGCACTCAAGTTGAAGTGACACTCGTTATGAAAGGGACACAGACTGGGTAATTTACATGATTCCTCCTTCAATCCACCTATGCATTTCGGTTTCCGATTTTCCATTCTAAGCTCTCATAACAGCTACTGAATAGTTTATCTAACATAAAGAGTTTCATTGACACGCCATGATGTATGCTATCACAACAAAAGCGCACTACACACAGGTTTTCTGCCACCAAAATGAGACCGCCAGACACCCACATTACAGTACGGCGCCATCCCTTCCCCTCTCCCCCAGAGCTGCAAAATTTCAATTCAATCCAGTTCACTTCGTGCAGAAAAGGAAACGCATCAAAAGGCCAGCAGCCGGTCGGGCGGTGGTTATTCGCGAAAAGGTCAAAGACGAGCGCAACGCTTCCCAGGAGCTCCATTAGACGCCACCACAGATCGCCGTCTTTCCACAGATCGCTACTACTCACCAGCACGCAGCTCCGTAGAAAGAGGAGCTTGTTAGGATACCAGTCATGGCAGAGTACCAGCCCGTGCGCAGCGGCGGCCCCACGTACGAGCACAGCACCAGCAACTCGACGAGCAACAGCAGCAACAACAGCATGTCCAACAGCATGAACAACGGCAACAACTCGGGCAAGTTCCGCAACACGATCGTCACGACCGGCGCGCCCGACGCCTCGGATTCATTCTACGACTCGCGCGGCCCGCGTATGACCGATTCTTTTGCGGGGAACGGCGCGCTCAACTCGACCATGGGCATGCGCGCCACCGAGATGAAGCTCATGGCGTACGAACCGGAGCCGGGCTTACCGGCGGAACGCGCGCGCGACTACAAGGGCCGATATCGGGTACGTGCTTTTGTTTTTGTGTAGGTGTGCTTGAGAGAAGGCGCTGCAAAGATGAGAAAGACTGACATGGTTCTGTTTGGTGTTGGTATCATCCAGCGATGGCCCGGAATCGTGCTGTTCCTCGCGCTTGTGGGAGCGGCGACCGCGCTGATCGCGCTCGGTGCGATCAGCACGAACAACACGGCGATCAAGAACCAAGAGCGCTTTGAGAACGCGACGACGAACAAGCGCCGCATCAAGGACGGCCTGAACAACACGGTCGACATCATCTCGGACGACGGCCAGGTCGGCAACCCGAAGGAGTACCCGAGCATGGGCTGCGAGCTCCCAAACTACATCAGCAAGAACGGCAAGATTGTCGCGCAGTCCAAGAACGGCACGGAAGTCACGGTCGCGGTCAAGGGCGTGAACTGGTTCGGCATGGAAACGTACGTGGGATGACGGAGCGTGGCTATCTGGGTCGCGCTCTCGGGCGTCATCATTGAGGGGGCTGGCTGTCTTTATGGTTCTCACTTCTTTTGTTTCCCTTGATCTTGCTCTTGTACAGTGGTTTGTCAATCCCATTCGGCTTGTGGGAAAACCAGGAGAATGGTACCTCGGCGGTGAGTTGCTTGCTTGCTGTTGCTGTCCTTTTTTGTGTTGGTCGGTCCTTGCTTTTCTGGAGATGCTGATACTCATCAACACCATGTTGCTTCTTTCCTTGTGTGTTTGCTTGTCACCACAGTACGAGATCTCGTCGTTCCTGGCCCGCAACAAATTCAACAGCGTGCGTCTCCCAGTGTGCATCAAGAGCATCTTGAAGAACTCGCCGCCGGACAAGAGCCTGATCAACATGAACACGAACCGCGCGATGAACATCACGTCGTACATCTCGACGATCCAGAGTCTCGTCAAGGCGCTCGCGTACCGTCACGTGACGGTCATGATCAGTCTGCACACGCTGGACACGAAGGAGTCGGGCGGTGCATGGTACAGCGACAAGCTGGGCGTGACGGAGGACGACTTCCTGAAAGCGGTCGACATGCTCACGAGCAGTCTGTGCACGTCGGAGTACTGGAACATCCTGGGCCTCGACCTGAAGAACGAGCCGCACGAGTGCTCGTGGGGCGGTGCGAAGCCTGACTGGCAAGTCGGCGCGACGCTGATCGGCAACCGCATGCTGGAAGGCTGCAAGAACTGGATGGCGTTCGTCGAAGGTATCAACAAAGAGCACTCGTTTTCTCTGAACGGCACGAAGAAGAGCTACTTTGACTGGTGGGGAGGCGGTCTCCAGGATGCGGACACGGACCCGGTCGACCTCACGGTCGCGGACAAGGTCGTGTACGCGCCGCACTACTACAACACGGGCGTGAACCCTGCGTGGTACCTGTACGGCGGTGGCACTCTCGGCGCGGCGGGTGCGCTGATGGACTACGTCGAACTCGATGACGCGCAGCTGAAGAACAACGTCGAAGCCACGTTCGAAGACATGTTTGGGTACTTGTCCATGAAGAAGAAACACGCCGTAGTGCTGGGCGAGTTTGCCGGTCTCTACGGCAAGGATGCGCATCCGAAACTGACGACGAAGCGCACGACGGATTTCACGATCGAGTCGATGCTGGACTTTGAGCTCGCGGGCGGGTACATGTGGTCGCTGAACCCCGAGAGTGCGTACCAGTACAACCCGGCGGACACGTACGGCCACTTCACGGAAGGGCTGCTCACAGACGACTGGCTGACGCCGAACAAGGTGTTCTTGGACGGCATGGCGAAGATGGACCAGCTGCCGGACCTGAAGCCGTTCCCGTGCTTCCCTGAGGTCCAGACGTAGAGATAGAAAGAGTGGATGCTGCACGTCTTCATGCGTCATCGCCACCGCTTTCTCTGCTGATTATTATGTGCATTCGACCAAACCGAGGACGTCAAAAATGAATGGAGCTTGCTGCTGTGCTGCTGCTGGGGCCATCGCCACGATCCGGAATCACTTGTGCATCGGGCAGTTCAGTCAGGCGGGAAGACAGGACCCCACGTAGAGCTGTGCTTCCTGTTCTTCCTTCGCTTTTGCGTCGCTGTCTCTTTGAAATAAATACAAATAACACCAAACTGCGCCTGTAAGTTGATTGTTGCCATCTTGTGTCATGCTGGTCGTGGTGCAGTTGATAGTGCTTGCACATGCAAATGAGCTCAGGTGCACTACCGGATTGTCATGATGGTGGTGGAAGTCGGCGGAAGAGCTGGCAGCTGGAGCGCAAAAGGATATCTGGCGAACGACACAAAGAGGGTCCAGGCGACCGATGCCTGCCTTCTTCAGCGAAGGCCACCAAACAAGAACGCGTGGACTTTTAGGATAATGATTTGCATGATTGGCAGCCAAGAATGAGATCTTTTCGCGACCCACTCACAACGCAGAAAAGATCTCAGGAGGCGATTTCTCAAGTGATTTCTCATCTGGCGCACAGAATCCAACGAGCTCCAATAATGGAAATAAGAGGCGCGCTAATTATCGGTAGAGCCTCGAAGTGTCCAGTGTCTGTATCATGAGGCTTGACTGATGCATGTGCTCGCTCGCCATTCCAGGTTTCACACACAAAACATTCGGTCGCTTGGTCGTTTCAAAGCGATCAAGCAACCAAGCAAACTGCAAAGCTGGTGGGTTTGAATTCCTTTTATAATGAGTAAAATTATATTGTGGTTTTACAGAGGTAAATACATCTATATGATGTACATTTAGAAAGATAAAGTTAGAGTATCATCATACTGTAAATAAACAATGATTTAAAGAGTGGATGCTGACTGCTGAAATGGGCAAACTCTTGTCGTCGTCTTGTCGCAAGCATCAGAATCATTATCATCCCTAACCGCTCTGGGGAAGAGCCAAAATCACACTCTGCTTCACTTACCGATGATCTCATATTCTTACATCCATTCCAAAACAAAGTCAAGTCTGTTTGCTCAAGTCTACCAATCAGCTTATATCCTCACAGGCTATCAGCTTGTCTTCACTTGCCCAAAACATTTGGGAGATTTGTCGACTACTAGCAAAGGATCACAGTACCGCTTCGCTTTCGAGCCATTTCTGTTGGCAAATGAACACTTTGTATGAATCACGATTTCATTACTGAGCGGAACTATAGAACGACACAACTTGAAAATGGCAATGGAAGTGCGACCAGTTGCGTCGCGGCTCAACAGGCGATGGCCACACGCATACGCACACACATAGAGATTGAGAAAATGGGCACATTTCCGTCTCGGAAACGCCTCCGCATTCCCGCATTCCCGCATTGTTCGCTCCATGCGCAACGGCAACCTCGACTCAAAAAAGAAGTTGCCTGTGGCTCCATCGTCGCGAAAAGGCCAGTCCGCCCACCGATCGCCATCTGGGAATCTCATCTTGCAAGCGACTTGCCATTGCCCAACGCTACTGCCAGAGCAGTATCATCCCACCAGAGAGCATCTGCCTTCTAGCTGATACTGTACAGTGTAGCTGAATTGAATTGACTAGAATTGGTCCATTCGTCGATAGAGCCGACGCGACGAGCTTCCACACCCTCTGTGTCTATCGATCGATCGATCGGCACACGCGAAGCCAAGAAGAAGGCGACGAGCGAGCGAGCGAGCGACCACGAGAGCAATAGACAACAAGGGATCAAAAGCCGAAGCAAGCAGCAGAAGAAGAGCCCGCGCGCGCAAATTTGGTTCGATTCCCTCGTCTCTGATCCTCTGATCCTCTCTCTCTCCCTCGCACAGATTCAAAGAGAGAGAGCGCGACAAAGAATGGACTCATCGCAGGTCACGCTGTCGCAAGCGCTGCGCAACTCGGAGCCTGCGCGGCCGCTGGCGGCATCACACGACCAGCAGCAGCCTCGCGACGACAGCGCCTGGCGGATCTCCGTGCTCTCGACGCTCGGCCCCGCACGCAGTTCCGAACCCGCGTTCGGTACCATGTATTCGAACAACGATGACCCGCCGATGCCCAAGGAGCCGCAGCACAACATGCGCCTCGTGATCAAGAAGGAGGGCGACTTGGGCGAGACCACGTCCGACTACAAGGGCCAATACCGAGTGCGTATACAAACAGCGCTTTGTGCTGTTGCTGATGGTGACATGTTGCTTGTGAAATGTGACCTGTGCTAATGGCGTGTAATGTTTCTTCTTCTGTTTGTGTAGAGATGGCCGGGCATCCTGCTCTTCCTGCTGATGATCGCCGGCGCCATTGTGCTGATCACAATGGAAGCCCAGAAGACGTACGACGCGACCGTGACGCGCGGCAAGACGTACGAACTCACGTCCCAGGGCAAGCGCGCGATCAAGGACGGCAAGACGAACGGCGAGGACATCGTCTCGGACGACGGCCAGATCGGCAACCCGAAGACGTACACAACCACCTCGTGCGAGCAGCCCAACTACATCAGCAAGAACGGTCAGCTGCTGGCGGTGGCGGCGAATGGCACGGAAGTGCCGTTCACGATCAAGGGCGTGAACTGGTTCGGCATGGAGACGCCACTCGCGGTCCCCTTCGGGCTCTGGGAAAACCAGGAGAACGGTACCACTGCGGTACGAACGAAGTCATGGCTACTTTTCGATCTCCTCTCATCCGCGTACTCACTTCGTGTTGATCTATTGTATTGTGTTTGCCTACCAGTACGAGATCGCGTCTTTCCTGTCGCGCAACAAATTCAACGCGATCCGGCTGCCGATCTCGGTGGAGAACGTGCTGAAGAACAACCCGCCGGCCGAGGGCGTGATCAACAAGCAGAGCAACCGCGCGATCAACATCATGAACTTCACGTCCACACTGCAGTCGATCGTGCAGTCACTCGAGTACCGCAAGATCGGCGTGCTCATCAGCATGCACACGCTCACGAACGCTAAGTCGGGTGGCAATTGGTTCGACGAAAGTCTGGGCGTCTCGCAGGATGACTTCCTCAAGGCAGTGGGCATCGTCTCGAAGGAGCTCTGCAGTCCCAAGTACTGGAACGTCATCGGCCTCGACCTCAAGAACGAGCCGTACGAGGCGGAGTGGGGGACCGGCACGGACGCGGACTTCGTCGTCGGCAGCGAGAAGATCGCCAAGGTCATGCACGACAACTGTCCACAGTGGCTGGCGTTCGTGGAGGGTGTGGTCGCGAGCCACAAGATCACGATCGACGGTGCAGAGATGTCGTACTACGACTGGTGGGGCGGCGGGCTGCAGAAGGCCGGTACGTCCAAGCCCAAGCTCTCGATTGAGAACAAGCTCGTGTGGGCGCCGCATTACTACACCACGGCGGTGTCCCCGCAGGCATACTTTTACGGCTCGAATACCAAGGCCGACTACAGTTCGTACGAAGAGCTCTCGGACGAGACGCTCAAGAGCAACATCGCCGCGACGATGGACGACATGTTTGGCTACCTGATCCAGGAGCGCACGAGCGCTGTGTTGTTGGGCGAGTTCGCGGGTCTGTACACGAAGGACGCGCACCCGCTCAAGACCACGAAGCGCACGACGGACCAGACGATCGCCGTGATGATGGAGAAGGGCTACGCCGGCGGCTTCATGTGGTCGCTCAACCCGGAGAGCCAGTACCAGTACAACCCGGCGAACGTCAAGGGCTCGTTCACGGAAGGGCTGCTGGAGGACGATTGGCTATCGCCCAACATGGAGTTCCTCAATGCCTTCAAACCCATGGACAGTCTGTCGAACCTGCGGCCACTGCCGTGCTTCATGGTGGAAGACTCGGCGTCGTCGTCTTCCTAGGCGAAGCGATCGTTCGAAGACGCGAGTCATTTAAAATATTGGAAGAAGAAATGGACGAAGAGCTCAATTGAAGCGAGGAGATACAGTTCAAGAGCTACTTGTAGCTGTTGGAGTAGCTTTGTGAAGCTATTGATTGATAGAGATTGGAGAGGGTCGTGGTCAATAATTGGCATGTGAAGAAAGAAGCAGAGAAGAGAGAAACACGAATGTAACTTTAAGAGAAACAGAGATTCAAAGCAGGACCTGCAGGAGTAGTGTATCCACTTATTACTACCTGCTATCTGCCTGCCTGCATCAGGAGGTTCAGCTTAAATCTGAACTTCTGACTTCCAAGAAACCATCTATGGCAGTGTCACTCAAGTGAGCTCTGACCTCTCACAATCTGCCACCTCACCTGCGTAAAAAGCCACCCCGCAAACTTTTTTACGGATTTCTTTTTACGCGTAAAAATCGCATCTCGTTGCTTTCCGCGTCTGTATCCTTGTGCACAGTGAACTTCCCCACACAGAACCGACTGTGTGAGTGAGCGAGCGAGTTGAAGCAGCAAAGAGCAGCGCGCGCGGCTCGAACGAGAACGCCCGCACTGGACGAAGCCCCCCACGCGACGACCAATTGCCAGTCACAGCAGTAGGAGAAGACAGGAAGAGCAGCTGAGCTGAGATGAAGCACAGCGGATGGAGAGCAGGTCTCGCGCTCTGTGCACTCGCGCTCGCGCTTGTAGGAGTCGCCCCCGTCGTGAAAGCCGACGCGGAGAACCACGAGGTGCGTCTCTTTCTCAGCAAGCCCCCTCTTTTGTATCTATCTATCGTGGTTTATTGGACCCCGTACAAATTGGACGAAGTGAACACTCACGTGTGTACGAACGTATATGTCTCTTTATATGTATCGCATCGCATGATATAGTATACAGAGGGCGATGAGGTGGTGATCTGGGTGAACAAGATCGGTCCGTTCAACAACCCGCAGGAGACGTACACGTACAACTCGCTGCCGTTTTGCAAGGCGACTGGTATGGAGGAGCCAGAGGCGCATGCGCTGGGCATTGGTGAAATCCTCGAGGGAAATGAGCTTTTCAACTCGGGACAGCGCGTGCAGTTCGCGGTCGACACCCCGAGAACGTCGCTCTGCTCGCAGACGCTCTCGGATTCGGACGCGCTCAAGTTTGGCGCTGCGGTGGGTAAAGCTATAGATTGTAGCGTAATTGGGACGTGTAGGACTGGATGCTAACGATATGGCTGATATATTCAGGTGGACGAGCACTACTGGTACCAGCTGAGCATTGACGATCTGCCGGTCTGGGGGCTTGTGGGAAAAGTGATGAAGCCAAACGACGATCCTGAGTACCTCAAGCAGGTATGCTCACTTTGGTGTATAGCATCATATACCGCAGAATGGATTTTACTAATCATGTGTGGCTTCGTTTGATGCTGTTTGTTTGGTAGTACCCTGTCGGCACGCGCGTGCTCTACACGCACAAGAAGTACTCGATTTCGTACAACGGACCTCACATCATCCACGTGAACCTGACGTACTCGGATGTGCTCACTTCGATCACCTCGAACAAGTACGTCTATGCAACTTGGTTCACGTTAGCTCTTCAAATTGTACATGCCAATTTACTCACGCTGCGTTTTGCTTTGATTCGATCAGGCGCGTGGAGTTCACGTACGAGGTTGTCTGGACGCCAACGGACATCGAATACGAGAACCGCTTTGATCGCTATCTGGAAGATGAGTACGTATCCCTATGCTGCGTTGCTCGCTGTATGCGCTATCTATGCGATGTGTTTGACCTTCACCTTGGTGTACTATTGGTCTCAATCGTGTTCAGATTTTTTGAGCACCAGATCCACTGGTTCTCGATCTTCAACTCGTTCATGATGGTGATCTTTCTCTGCGGACTCGTCGCCCTGATTCTCCTGCGCACGCTGAAAAATGATTACGCCAAGTTTGCCGAAGACGATTCCGAAGAGCTCATGATGGACGGCAAGAGCTCGTTACTGAAGGATGACTCGAACTCTGGCTGGAAGCTGCTTCACGGTGATGTGTTCCGCGCTCCGCCGTATTTGCTGCTCTTCTGTGCGCTTGTCGGAACTGGTGCACAGTTGCTGGTGTTGTCGATCTTCGTTGTGCTCATCGCGATCGTGTCGTCGCTGTACATGCAGCCTGGCGGAATCGTGTCGGTCGGTTTGACTGTCTACGCGTTCTCTTCGCTCGCGAATGGCTACGCAAGTGGTGCATTCTACCACCAGTTCTTCTACCCTCGCGTGTCGAAAGACTGGATCCGAGCGATGTGCTTGTCATCGAGTCTGCTTCCAACGGTGATTTTCGTGACGGTGTTTTTCATCAATGCGCTGGCAATTGCATATGGCACAACGTACGCCATCCCGTTTGTGACGATCGTGCAAGTGATTCTCGTATGGTTCTTCGTGTCGTGCCCGCTTGCTGTGCTCGGAACGATCCTGGGGCGTCATGGTGCAGCGAAGAGCGGCTTTCCGTGCCGCGTGAACAAGTTCCCGCGTGAGATCCCGGAAGCTCGATGGTACTTGCGTCCGCCAGTGATGATCATGCTCACGGGGATCTTGCCATTCGGCTCGATCTTCATCGAGATGTACTTCATCTTCGCGTCGTTCTGGAGCTACAAGTTCTACTACGTGTACGGCTTCATGCTGTTGGTGTTCTTGATCCTCGGCATTGTGACGCTGTGCGTGACGATTGTGTGCACGTACTTTTTGCTGAACTCGGAGAACTACCGATGGCATTGGACGTCGTTCGCGGCCGCGGGCAGCACGGCGATCTACGTCTTCATCTACGCGATCTACTTTTACTTTTTCAAGACCAACATGTCCGGCTTCCTGCAAACCTGCTTCTACTTCGGCTACATGTGAGTATTCTGCGATGGTGCGGCGGCAGACATGGGATGCGATCTTGGTTATGTTGGCTCACAACTATGATTTTTGTTTTCTGTTTCTAGGGGACTCTTCTGCTTTGCATTCTTCATCATGTGCGGAACAATCGGCTACCTCGGCAGCAGCGTGTTCACGAAGCGCATCTACCGAAACATCAAGTGCGAATAAGTTCAAGAAGGCGCTGGGACGTTTTGTTGTTGTTGTTTAGAGCAGGGTTGATTGGAAAAGAGCACGAAGCAGCGCGTAGGTAAGTAAAAGCAAGCTTGTTGATGCGATAGAGCGGCTTGGAAGCGTTGAGCGAACGAATATATGAAGACAAAACGGCAGCGAACGTAGCTGCAGTGAAGCATCAAGATCAAGAAGCAAGCACTCTTGATGAAGCATCACAAGCACAGTCTACGGACGAACGGGTCAAGTAGGTTTGATGTTGTACCTACACACAATGCATACAATATACAGTGGCTGTTTAATTGACTCATGATCACCTTTTCACCGGAAGAGCGATTCGACCACCTGCGTCAGTGCCTGAAGCGTGCCAGCGACCATGCCGACGAGTCCAAACGCAATGATGCCGTAGTGGAACACTCTGGAGCCCAGCGAGAGCGAGTGTTTGTGCAGCCTGATGTAGAGCACCGGCGGGATGATGATCGCCAGCATGCTCGAGCCTACCGCACCAAATAGACTGATGAGCAGTCCGACGTCCGGGATGCAGATCGCGATGATCATGAGACTCGTGCAGATCATGGAGCGGAAGATTGTGCGGTTGCACTCGTACTGGGATATGGTGAACATTCGCTCGAGGAACCGAGGGAGTCTCGACTGCTGCTGTGGGTGTCTGGTGGCGACCGCAAGCCGCCCCGTTGTGGATGATGAAGAGGGAATGGAGACTCTCGCCTGCCCATTCTCTGCATTTACTGAAATCCCACTGCCCCCACTCTGCAGAGGGTGGCGGTGATGGTGGTGGTTCAACGCTGTGTGAGGAAGCGCTGCGGGGCGCATGAGCGAGCCTGGACGCGAGAGCGATTTCTCGAGCACCTCGATCGCAGGGTAGAACTGGATCGGAAACGAGAGCAAGCACGCGAACGCCAGCAGTGCATTCGCCTACAGAATCCCACAAGAAGCAAGAAGAGGATGTGCAGCAACATGAGCAAGTCGTGAGCACAACAATCGAAATACTATGAAGTCTTTTACCGCTGTGACGCCCCAGCCCTCGCAGTAGTCGTGCAAAACGGCGGTCATGCTGCCATTCGTGATGCGTCCGAACGCGATCGTGGGCACTTCGCCGATCACGAGGAAGAGAACCAGGATGAGCAGCATGCAGAGCGCGAGCACGCGCGGAAAGAGATGCGGAGCGCTCATCTCGTTCTGGATCGGCAAGATGAGTCCGATGCCTTCGAAGCTGTAGACCGCAGTGCCTGCAGGTATGGCAAGGATTGAATCCGATTGTTTGTCAGACTCACTTGGCAAATTTACCAAAGATGTGTGCAGGTACTGTACCGTAAAACTCTGGGAATGCGGTCCAATCGACATGCACAGGCTCGACTCGCGGCTTGGTTGGGTGCGCGTAGTAATCCAGCGAGTAGTAGAAGACGATGGCGATTCCAGACACGACGGCGACGTTGGCTGCAGTAGGTAGTAGGTAGGCGTGAGCAAGTACCACGACTCGTGTTTAGTGTGATGGCACTGCAATGACAACACCAGCAACAACAGCACAGCTGACTCACCCAAGCTCGAGAACGGCGTGATGCGCTTGAGTGTGCGCACCCACGAGAGTAGCAAGAGGATCGGGAAGATCGCGAGGATCAGCTGGCGCTCGTGGATCACGCTCTGGAGTCTAATGGACGGCACAATACGGATAGAACGTGAGATGAAGCTGACGCATGTACTCAAGTGCAAGAAAAGCGATAGCAAACAAACGTACTTTTCCGGCAAGACGACGTGGATGTTCGTGGCGACAAATGTAAAGTACACGCAGCAGATGCCCAGCTGCGTGCCCACGAGGAAGACGTCGATGAGCAGCTTGCCCTTCGGTCCCAGGATCTCGCGTCCGACGTCACCGAACGACATGCGCGTGGTCGGCGCCACCATGCGCTTGCAGTACAGGAGCAGGTCCATGTTGTACACAGACACGAGCGCCTACCAACCAAGAGAGCAACACACGATAAGAAACACACAAGTGCAGATACCAGCAAGACATGCAAGGACAGTTTACAAACGCACCACGATGACAAACATGACGGGCGCTGCGAAGATGCCCGCCTGCGAGAAGCCGTTGGGCAGTGACATGGCGCCAGGACCGATGTTACCCTTGCAAAGATGCACGATGACCGCGAAGATCGTGAGCTTCTCGCGCGTGCTGGTCGAAGTCGAAGAAGCGCTGGCCATTGAAGATCGCGGCGGTGCACCAGCAGCATTAACACTATCGCCAGCACCAACAGAGAGAAACAACGAGTCAGGCGAGCCCATAACCTCACTTCCTCCTACTTCTCGCTTGATGCCGAGCTTGTCGAGCGGAGCATCGTCGTTGACGTGCTGTCGATGCTTGGTTATCTTCTTGCTCGGGGGCTTGATCGATGGCGCATCTCCTTGCTCCAACAGGAGCTGGTCGTCTTCTGAGAATAGCTCTTCATCAGCGGTCGCGCTGCCACTCCCACCACCATTGATAGCGCCGCTGCTCCCATTCACGCCCTCCCGATCTTTGGTTCGTTGCGCAAGCGAGCGGCGGAGGCTCGAGGCCGTCATGGCTTCACTGTCATGGCTGCCATCGCTGCCATCGCTCTTGAGCAGCCAGCGGTCGGCGTCCTTCTTCGTCTTTGTCTTCGTCTTCTTCTTCGTATCACCATTCGCATAGGGAGGCAACGCGCCAGTGGGCGTGGGCGATCGCCTGCCGTCCATTGGTCTAACTGACACCTCTGGTCTGCGCACGCGCACTTGGTGAATGCAAGAGGATGGATGACGGCGAGCAGGCTCAGAAGTGAAGCCTTGAAGCGCTCAGAATAGAAACGCGAAAGAACGCAATGCTGAAATTCGTAATGTTGCGCGAAGGTCGTTTGAACGCAAGAAATGGGTTCTTTTTTTTGTGACGATGATGTGGCACGCAACAACGAAAAATTACAAAATTGGCCACATATCGTCGGACTTGCACTTTCCGACGCACTTTCCGACCACTTTCCCAACCTTCACGATGAGCCTCGCCAGTCACGCCATTCACTTGAGGGCTCAGAGCACTTTGAGAGACCGCAGCTCCTAATGAAATCATAGAGAGAGAGATGATAGGCAGACTCAGTACGAAGCCAGCGTCCAAAGCACTTGGCAAAGCCAAGAAAACGTACGAGGTTCATCACGATGCGGTTCCAGGACTCCATATTCTTCACGAGCTGACGCCACTGGGTCTCGGCGTCGTTCACGCCGGCTTTCGCGCGCTTGAGCTCTTTCCGCTCTTCATCAACCTGCACAACCCACAATATGTTTGATTAGCTTGCTCAGTTTGTAAGAATGTTAGCTCAGGGGATGGTTTCGACCTACGTACCATTTTCAAAAGCGCATTCACTTCATCAGCTGCAGCGCTGTTCATGCTGCTCATGACCGGATCGCCCTCGTCCGACTCCTGCTGTTGCTCGGTGGTGGTAGCAGCCAAGTGTGAAAGTCGCTGCGAGAGCTGCTCGTAAAAATTGTTGCTGAGCTCCTCAATGCGCGTCTTCGGGGGCACTTTCACTTGCTCCTGGCTCGCCTGCAGTCCCGACACAAGACGCGGCTTTCTCGCTGTCGTTGTTGGAGACGCATGCCGACTGCTGCTCGAGCTGCTCTTGTCGCCCAGCGAGCTGTTCGAGCTGCTTCTCGTTCGCGTGCGCCAGATACTCGGCGTCACGGGCATCGTCTGCACGATGTCCACACCGCCCTCGTGTCCAGTCTCGAGCGACAGCTCCTCTTTGTTCACGACACGGAAGTCCACATTGCGCGTGAAAATGAGGCCGCGGAACGCGTACCTGCGCACACTGCGCAGGCATTTCCAGAGCGTCGCAAACGCGGCTTGCGATGTCTATTGAGGTAACAATTCATACCACACACAAACAAAGACAACGTTAGTAGACCGTCACTCATGATCGCCGGGAAAATGGATGGCTGTCAGCGACTCACTCACCTTGGATGATCCGATGTGGTACTTTTGCTTCGAATACTCAATGAGCACGTGGTGGATCTGCGAGGCGCCGATATACGACAGGATCAGCGTCTGTGCATCTTTACGACGCAGCAAGAACGTGCCTTCCTCTTTGCCACTAAAACAGTGCACGATAAACCAACATTAGTACGCAATACCAGTCAGCGATAATCTATAATGCCAACAACGTACCCCAAGATCTCCTCGGTTCGCGTGCGACCGATGCTTCCCGCGAAGAAGCGCCACGCGAGCTCGTCGTTGATGCGGTCGTGCGCCGCTTTCTCCTTCTGCAGCCGCGCTTCATCGTATTCGTTCTCACTTCCGCTGTTGTCGTCACCGTCGCTTTCACTGGCATTCGCGTCACCATTGTCGCCTTGCTTGTGCTCCTGCTCCTTCTCTTCTTCCTCATCACCGTCCTCTTCTTTCTCGCTCTCGCCCTCAAGACGCTTCTCGTTCGCAAATGGGAAGGTGAACGTCTCGGTGTCAGTGTCGGTCACTTGCACTTCGTCCTCGGTCTCGTCATCCGCGACGAAGCTGTCGTTCGTCGCACGCAGGTAGACACCCTTGTTGTTGCCGAGGATCCAGTTGCCGCCATAGTCGACGGGTTTCCCATGGTGATGTCCACTGTGACGAGGAGGCTTGTGAACTTGCACCTTGTTCTCTTTCTGCTCGTCATCGTCAGGCTGATCACTCTCGACAGCCTTGAAGTTCTCATCACGCGGGATTGTCGTGATCGCCTGGGTCGGGATGCGCAGCAGCGATGCGGAGAACTGGTGAAGCGCGTCGTCGGTCTGCACGACTTCAAGCGGAACGCTTGTGCGGTTCGCAAAGATGCCCTGTCATGCATGCATATCCCATCAGTCAGTCAGCCAAATACCTACCTAGCTATTCCAAATTCATTCTAGTTCTCTTACTACGTACTTGGGAAGCTGAGTCCCTCGCGGACCGAGCCTGCTCTTCAATGTCTTTGGCCCTGAGGATGAATTCGACCATGCGCTCGAGCGCCTCCATCACAGCCGGGTGCTTGTCGTTCTCACCAAAGTTCGAGCGGCCGACAGTCCACATCCAGCCCTTGTAACCAGCATTCTATAACTCATTAACACACAACCACGCACTCATTCAAGTCAGCCCAATAACAAGTCTCTCAATCCCTACAGTCCATCAACGTACACGAGCGTAGGACGCGATGTCGTCACTAGTCATGACGCGCTTCTGCAGCAGATCGGCCTTGTGCGACAGCAGGAAGAACGGGATCTCCTTGGCCGAGGTGTACTTGGCGAGGCAGTGGCGCCACTTGTCGATCGCGGCGATCGAGCTCACGCGGTGCACGTTGAAGACGAAGAAGATGCCGTCGAGGTCCTCGCAGATGAGCGAGTGCAGCGCCGACGCCCGCGCGTCCACCTCCGCGCTCGACACGTCCCAGATGTGCAGCAGCACCTCCTCGTCGTGCTTCTTGGACTTGTATGCCAGCGAGTGCACGTCCACACCGATCGTCGGCGAGTACTGCGACGGGTACGAACGCTGCAGCCAGCGCCGCACAATGCTCGTCTTTCCCTATATATATGACCCATTAACGACATACCACATACAGTGTTAGCCTTGGCTATAACATCGAAAACATCAACTCTGTACGATACCAAGGGCTACGCACCACAGCGGATCCGCCCACGAGTGCGATCTTGAGCTCCCGCGTCGCACCTCTGCGGGGCTTTGCGCGTGCGCTGTCCCCCTGCGAGTAGTCGGCGGTGAGCGCCGGCGGACGCCTCGCGAAGAGCGAGTTGCCCAGCAGCGACGAGCCGGACACCTCGCCCAGGAACGTGGACGAGATCATCTTCATCCACTTGGCGGTCGCGTTGTCCACTTCCTGCGCGAGCGACTGTCCAAAACCGCCGAGCGCTCCGCCTGCAGCAGCAGGTGGTCCATGCGCGCCTTGCGACTCTGATGGCTGCGCAGATGAAGAGGAAGCACTGGAGGCGACTCCAGCACCGCGCGCTGGCGATCGGTTCGCCATCTTCGGATGCGCTTTTCTCTCAGGAGTCTGAGAACCCATGGAAATCAAAAAGGAACGAAGACAGTACACTGAGGTATATGTTGTAAAAAGATGCAGAGGGTACACTGAAGTATATGTTGTTGGAGCCGCACCAGAATTCTGAGGCTTGACTCACAGAAGTGACTTAAATCAGTTTTAGACCATCACTCAGCTCTGCAAATAGAACAATTGACGAGTGATGGTTGCCGTATCCCCCATCCGTTTCAAAACGTCACACTCATGAAGTCAGCCTGAAGCCCAGTCAAGTCAGCGCAGGAGCTCTCTAGAAGGCGTCATTCCCCATTTGACCAGCTCCCACGCGCGTCAAAGCAACTCTTCTTTTTTCTCTCTCCTAAAGTATATCGACATGCGCTCTGAGAAGCTGCGCGCGAAGCACGGCGCCATGAAAAACGTCGTGGTGTTCACGGGCACGCTCACGTCGCAGACCCGCCCGCAAGCCACGTTGGAAGCGGAGGACCGCGGCTACAAAGTGGCCGCGAGCATGACGAAAGGCACGACGATCCTTGTCTGCGGCGACAAGGTTGGTGAGAAGAAGATCGAGGACGCGAAGAAAGCGAACGTGTTGGTGCTGACCGAGGTCGAGTGGCGCGCCAAGCTCAACGGCGGCGCTCCGCCTCAGCCTGCTGTCGCTACTGTTGTTGCTGCCAGTAAGCAAGCCGATGATGATGCCAGCAGCACGAAGAAGCGCAAGGCGCAGGTGGTAGTGGGCTCCGGCGCTAGCGCCACTGCAAAGAAGTCTGATGGGGAGCCCGAGGTCGTCGTCTTCACGGGCACTCTCGTGAAACAGTCGCGCAAAGAAGCGACAAAGAGAGCCGAGGAGAAGGGCTTCCGCGTGCAGCCCAAAACCACGAAGGTGACCACGTTCCTCGTCTACGGCGAGCGTGCCAACCAGAAGCTCGACGAAGCAAAGAAGCTGAACGTGACGGTGCTGTCAGAGGAAGAGTGGGAGGAAAAGCTCGCTCAGCTCCCAGGAGGGAGCTCATCGCCGCCGCCAGCAAAGCGGCAAGCGGCGTCCCCAGTTGGCTCGGACGATGCTTCTAGCGACGTTGAGTACGACGAGAAGACCGGCGCGATCAACGGCATCCTCCCGAAGCGCCTGATCCCCGACGGGACGTTCCACGACGTGAAGAGCGTGTCGTCGAGTGCCACGTATCTCGTCAAGCGACTGGGCAACACGTACACGTGCAGCTGTCCGGCGTGGCGCAACCAGCGCCATGCGCCGACGTCGCGCACGTGCAAGCATTTGAAGGAGATCCTGGGCGAGGTGTACGAAGCTGCGCGCACGAAGGGCTCATCCTCAGCGTCTTCGACAGCACAAGCAGCAGAAGTAGCTAAAGGCAAAAGCAAAGGCAGCGGGTCGCCCAAGCGGCCCAAGCCCTCAGCTCCCAAGGTGCTGCTCGCGAACAAGTGGGAGCGCGAGAAGCACGATCCGGTCGACTGGTGGATCAGCGAGAAGCTCGACGGCGTGCGTGCGTTCTGGGACTCCAAGCAGCGCACGTTCCTCTCGCGTCTGGGCAACGCGTACCCGGCGCCCGACTGGTTCACCAAGGGCTTCCCGGACGACGTGGACCTGGATGGCGAGCTCTTCGGCGGTCGCGGCAAGTTCCAATTCACCGTGGGGATCGCCAAGACCGACGGCTCCAAGCACTGGGACCAGCTCGTGTACAAAGTCTTCGACGCGCCGAGCCTCTCGGACAAGAAGTTCGAGCAGCGCATGGAAAAGGCGCAGGAGCTCGTGACAACCACGAGCTCCAAGTTCATCGAGTGGGTCGAGCACACGCAGTGCACGAGCCTTGCGCACCTCGACGAGGTCTTTGACGAGATCGAGAAGCTCGGCGGCGAAGGGCTCATGATCCGCCAGCCAGGCAGCTTGTACTACGAGGGTCGGTCGTCATCGCTGCTCAAGATCAAGAGCTTCCACGACGGCGAGGCGGTCGTGATCGCCCACGAGGGCGGCAAGGGCAAGTACGTTGGCATGGTTGGCGCGCTACGGTGCAAGATGGCGAGCGGCAAGATGTTCAAGTGCGCGAGCGGTCTCTCGGATGAGCAGCGCGCCAAGCCGCCGGCGATCGGCAGCGTCATCGTGTACAAGTGCCAGGAGCTCACGAATGACGGCATCCCACGCTTCCCGGTGTTCCTCGGCGTCGCCGCCGACAAGATCTGCGCCAAGGACCCGGTCATCGCGAACGCCGTCAGGCGGGAGTAGCAGGAACTAAGAAACCCTGCTGTACACTATTCACTCTACCACGACCTTGGTTTTTCCCTAGTTCATTAGCGTAGATCTTTTAAACTCATCATCACATAAGTAAACATGTGCATGTAGACATTTCACACATGGTTAGTTGCCGTGCTCTTGTGCTTACCTGGAGTGTGTTTGCGTTGCATCGTATTGTATTGTGTCGCTCCTCGGGCAGAGAGCTGGGTTGATTTACGTGAGAATGTAGTCGATGTTCGACTTGGAGGTGGGGCTGTCGCCCACCGAGTCGCTCTTCTTCTCTTCTCGGTGACTCTCTCGCTGGCGGTGGCGGTGCTTCGGTCTCGAGCCCGCCATCGTGTCACCAGCACCTCCATTGCCGCTAGCACCCCCACGCTGAGTTCCTCCTCTATCTCGCCCGCCGGGCTTGTCGGTAGCAGAGCCGTCTCTCGAGCTCCGTCTCTGCTTCTTATGGCTGTTCTCTAGCGAATCCGCAGACTCGGGCTCGGACTCCAGCACGGTCACTCGCGGCAGTTGCCACGCGTCCCGAGTATTTGCTGCTTGGTGCTGGACCTCTTGGAACCCGTCGACAGAGCCGATTAGGCTAAACTGACTGATGAGCGCGTTGTGCATGGCGAGCGTCACTTCTTCAAAGTTGCCCAGCACTTTGGTGAGCCCGCCGACAAAGTCCACGTCCGGGTTGTACCGCGTGATCTTGCCCTCGTGGTTCACGTGGAACTCGATGTGCAGCGCGTACTCGATGTAGGAGCCCAGCAGCTTCTGTGTGAGCTCTGGGTGCCGGAGCACGCTGGGGAAGATCTGCTCCAGCGTCTGCATCGTGACGTAGGCTGTGAGGTTGCCACGCGCGAGCACGACCGTGCTGCCATCGTCCGCGCCACCGAAGCCGTCCATGTCCACGTCGGGGTCGAACGGCATCGTGGTGATCGAGAAGAGCTGCATACGCAACCCGGCGTGGCACTGCGAGTAGCGCAGCCACTGCTCCATGAGCACGTCCCGCCCCACGTACTTGCGGAACTCCATGTGCGGGTCCACGAGCGTGCTGAAGAACCCGTTCTGGCGGTGCGACGCCTCCATTCGCTGGCTCTGCAGCAAGAGCAATGGCGGCGGCGAAGAGCCTGCGGAACCTGAGGCCCTCAGATCGTGTAGTCCGAGGGCTACGCTACTGTACCCGTCAGCCCCCAATGGGGGTGCGCTCTGGAAGCCCTGGTGGAACGTGGCAAAGTACTCGTGGATGAGCTTGGCGGCCGAGCCCGTGGCGGAGAAGCGCGTGGTGAGCGTGCGCGACTCCATGAGTCCGCGGCGCAGCGTGAGGTCGCGGATCTCCTGCTTGAGCGCGTTCACGTCCAGCGTCAGACGCTCCTCCAGGTGCTGCAGTCGGTCGCGGAAGCGCGACAGCCCGCGCGGAAACTTCTTGCGGTTCGCGTACGCCACTACGGTCTTCTTAGCCGTGCTCTTGGGCTTGGGCTTGGTACTGTCGGCGCTGTTGAGGCTGGGCAATGTGCTGGAGGACTTGGGTGGCAGCGGCGCGAGCTGTGGGGGCTGCTCCGGATAAGAGAGCGCGTCCTGAAGCGTAGCGATAGTCGTTCCTGCCACAACACCCCGGCGCGAGTGCGCCGCAAGCTGTTGTTGTTGTTGTTGTTGCGCAAGTGCTTGCAGGTGCTCTTGTTGTCGCGCAAGTTGCTGCGCATGCTGTTGGGCTTGTCGCGCTTGTTGTTGCGCATGTTGTTGTTGTTGCGCTTGCTGTGCGCGCGCGAGGTGCTGGTGCTGCTCGAACCCGGGAGCGCTGCGCTTGAGTTGCTGCTGTTGTTGCTGCAGCAGCTGCTGATATTGCTGTTGTTGCTGCAATTGCAGTTGCTGGCGTTGCTGCTGCTGTAGGATTTGCATGCGCAACTGCTCTTCTTGCTGTTGTTGCGCTTGCTGTCTTGTGGAGTCAGAAGACATGTTTGTTCGTTTGTTTGCTGTTTGAATTGCACAGCAACCACTTAGCGTGCTTGTTTTTTGTATGTTTGCTTGCTTGTTTGTTTGACTTGCGACTGGGACTGTTTGATTGTTGCTGAGGGTTGCGTTGGAAATTCCGAAGTGGCGAGCGAGAGGTCGCCTCAAAAACCTCGAAAATCTGGAAAGAATCAAAATTGAGGCTGTCGACCTCCCCTGTGTGGTGGTTTGTTGCTGAGCGGCTGACGAGCGCTCAGCCAATGTTATGTTCTGCGCTGTTCGGTGAAAGAAGATTGGACCTCCGCCCGATAGAGGGTGATTTGCTGACCTACTTTTTTCGTGCTGGCTGCCTCGTTTTACAAATAGGGAGGGAGTGCTGCTCGTTTGTTTGCTGTTTTGCAGGTGGCAGCCACAAAAGGTAACACCGAATACTGTGACTCAATAAACAAACTGATGTTTGTTTATTACGAGCAACGCAGCACGCAAGCAACACGCAAGCAAGTCTAACAACAAATAGACGAGCAAACAACGACAACAAAAGCAAAACAAACAAGCAAGACTTGTTTGCTTTCTCTCTATATGTGCGTGCGTGTGTTATTGCTTACTGGATGTTTACCATCACGCTAGCTCATATAACAGACATTGGCTGCCGCCATGTGGTCGCCCTGTCGCTTTTGGCGGTACACTTCACTGTCGTTGTTGAAGTGTTGTTGCGTTACACAACTTGTGTATCACTTGCGTGAACAACACCATCCACGTGTCTCGCATGCGCGCTCACTCACTCACTCACTCACCAACACACGCAACGATACTCACACGAGCGAGCCGCTCCCAACCAGCGACGCACCTTCACCACACAGAGCCAACCACCGAACATATATAGAGGGAGACACGCGCAAGAGCGAGTCCTACGTATTCGCGATCGCCGGTGCTGACGAATTGGTGCAAGCGGTCAGTCAGATGCGCAGAGAGGCAGGAGGGCGGGTGGCGTCCACCAAAAGGAGCTTTCTGGTAGATATATACGGATGGGCGCGGAAGCAACAGACGGACAGACGGCCGAGACGGCGCAAACGAAATGCCACGCGTCCTGAGACTGACTGATTGATTGATTGATTGATTGATACAGTGGTGGTTTGTTTAACCCAGGATCTCTCGGTGGAGGTCTGTCTGGCACCAGCTGGTTTGCTTTCATCCGATACCGAGTTAAACAACATTCAGATGACGCAGTGAAATATACATGGACGATTATACCGTTGAAATGTGGGACCGGGACACAGTTTTGCTGTTTGATTGTCACCATACGGTTTGAGGTTTCTGACATGCGTTGAGCTCTCACTGTCCAGCACCGCAACGCGAGCTGACGAGAGAGAGAGTGTGTGTGTTGTCCATTCCAATCACAACCGAATGTTAATTATGAAGAGAGAAATACTCTCGCAGTTTTGATTCTAAAGTCGCTACTGGAATGTCCTAGTCAGGAGTATCCTATCCTCTTATAGAATACTATTACACTACATTTTCTTCCTTCGTTCTCCATTTCGAGTTGAAACGCGTTTACAGAGACAATGATCAACGGACATTTTATCGACTGGTTCTTACCAACAGACAAGCAAAACTGTTCTTACTTTTGCTGAAAAAATCTGCTGCCCATCCTTTTTGCTTCTTTTTTCTCGA
>JAADVN010000201.1:0-27453 GCA_023335535.1 Globisporangium spinosum
CTGTAATGGGCCTTAACCAGCCATTACATGAAGGTGGATCTGCCAGATCGTGTGCGTCACACACCACCTTCAGCGTGCATTGCAGAGGCAAAAGACATAGGTATTACGGTACAACAGGCCCCTGCATGCACGTGTGACGTCATCTGATGACGTCACGAAGGTTCTCTGTACTAATCAGTGCAGAATGTTTCTCACATGTATTAATCAGCGCAGAGTGTTGACATTCATGTACCAATCAGTACAGAATGATGGTTCCTGCTTTTGGGAACCTCGTTGGTGACGCATGTGACGTGTCACTGCGGGTTGAAGTGATGGCGCGAGCCAATCACTTCACAGGGAACTTTCCACAGGACTTCAAGTTCAAGTCCTATGGGTTGAACCTCAGTATACCCAAGGTTTTATATATCAGTTTAGTAGGTTTATCTCTGCATGTGTAGGTTTTACTCATAAAACCTGTAGGAACCCTTGAAGCTAATTAGGAGTAGCGACAGGAACCATAACAGCATTTCAATTCAGTTGCAAATTTGCCTTCAAGCCTACAAGTCTCCAAGTCCTCCCTCCAAGTCGGGAACGCTTCCTCAAGACGCTCAAGCGTGTGTGCTGTGTTCGAGGGACTGTTGTAGACAGCGCCCCCTTACACGCGCAGGTGGGCTTAGACAACGGTCTTGGACTGCCCGATCATGCGGGCGGTCACTCTCTGGCTCGCACCGGCCGCGCCCATCGTCGAAATCTGGCCCTTCTCGAAGTTCGATAGTGCTGTCCCCCTTGGCATTCGGATTCTTCTCCTCCCGTTCTGTAAAACACATACATAGTAGCCAATTATCTCATCTATATATAAAACGCCATTGGAGACAGAAGCAACGCGCCTAGGGCAGTATCGGACGCTGGAAGCTGAGTAGTCTTATATTTTCTTGCAGGGGCTTGAGATGTTATTTTCTGTTGTGTCACCAAAAGTAATCGGATTGCAAAAATGAGCTCACCAAACAATTGGTCTTCGTTAGGCGAGTTGGAAAATGCAATTACATTTGTAAAAAGCTGTCTGCTTAAGTCTCGAACGTAAAAAAAACGAGGTGGCCTTATACATCCTGCCAGCACTGTATTTGCCTCAATAAGTTTTGCGACGTCCTGAAGAATGCCATTTTCCTTCGGCAAAAACGGGTATGGTGCGATTTTCAGCCAATCGAGATGCGTGAATAGTTGCTAAGGCAACACATTATTAATGAATAGAGTTTTATATACCGAATTCAAGCTAAATATCTAGCGCATGCAAACTTATGTCGACCCATTATGCAAAAGCCATTCCTCCTATTTTTATAAATGTATGTTACAATCTGTATGATAACAATCTAAATTACGCAGGCGTTCAATTCACCATAGAGAGGTATTGTGCCCAATTGAACAGGTAGTGCAGCTCTTTAAAAGGGTTGAGCTCAACCCCCAGATTGCAGCAGTCAGTCAGTCTTGCACTTGGCAATAATGAGCGTGCTGCGACCGGAGACGCTGCAGGTGGTGGCGCAGAGCGCAGGCGTGGATGCGCTGAGCGACGCGTGCGTGCGCGAGCTGCTCCCCGAGGTGGAGCTGCGCCTGCGCGAGATCATCCAGGACGCACTCAAGTTCCGCAACCACTCCAAGCAGGCGTCGCTCGGCACAAACCACGTCAACCTCGCCCTGCAAGCGCGCAACGTCGAGGTGAGCAAGCATGCAGCACTCTCTAGTTTACCGGCTTCTCGCTGTGATTCTCTTGGCGTGTGATAGTGCATAGCGGCTGTATGCGTGCATATATGCTGAGGGATGTGCTGGTGCTTATCATTCGCCTGTAATTGTGCGTGTTTCCCCTGCTTGTACATGTGATAGAGTTTGTATGGGTTTGGCGCGCCAGGAGCGATCAAGTACCGTCAGAGCGAGGAGCAGAAGAGCCTCTTCTTCCCAGATAACGAAGAGCTCGACTTGGCTGAGATCCTCAACGCGCCGCTGCCGCAGATCCCCGTACAGCCCGTGCTCAACGTGCACTGGCTCGCGGTCGACGGCGTGCAGCCGATGATCCCGGAGAACGAGTCGGCGGAGGACGACTCGAGCAGGCGCACGTCGATCAAGGACGAGGCGTTCGTGAACCAAGTGGACCGCAAGCCACTCGTTAAGCACGTGCTCACGGAGGAGATGCAGTTGTACTACACGAACATCACGGAGGCCGTGAAAAGCGACGAGTTTGAGTCCCAGCGCGCGGCGTTCACGAGTCTTGCGAACGACCCGGGCATCCACCAGTTGCTCCCATACTTTACGCGATTTGTCTACGAAGAGGTACGTGTAGCATTATCGTTTGTATGGAGTATCGTAGTTTTGTATAGATTGTTCCTTTCTCACTTGATACTCGCGCACGTGTTCTACGTGTATGGAAAACAGGTCAAGCACAGCAGCCACGACCTGTCGCTGTTGTTCTCGTTGATGCGCGTCTGCCGCTGTCTTCTCGTGAACCAGCACCTGCGCGTCGAGCTATACGTACGTAGGCGTTATTTTCTGCACCAACATTTTTATGTGTGCTTGCCAGCCACCATGTATCATCGTTGCTCATTCTTGGCTTATGCTTTGTGGCATGGTTTTTTACGACAGCTTCACCAATTGCTGCCAGCGATCTTGACGTGCGTGCTCGGCAGACAATTGTGCGAAAACCCGGCCGACGACCACTGGGCTCTGCGGAAATACGCTGCGCATCTGGTGGCGCAAATCTGCGAGCGATATGGCGAGACTTATGAAAACATTCAGCCCCGAGTGTCGAAAACCTACCACAAAGCGATCACAGACCCGTCCTGCCCCTTCACTACCCAGTATGGAGCACTCTATGGTAAGACAAATGACACTGAGTACTTAACCGTCTGAATTGCCTCCACTCTCCACATCCTTGCTTGACCATTTGCTTATGTGGTGCTGTTGTTGTTTGGTGTTGCTCAGGAATGATGTATTTAGGGCCGCTGGTCATGGAAGGATTGCTGTTTCCGAACCTTGCCCAGTACTACAGTCGTCTGGAGCCCGCACTCTCGTCCTCGAACCCGAACCTGGTCGAACGACTAGAAGCGCAGAATTGCTTGGGAATCCTTGTGGTGTGTTACGCAATGGCATTCCAAACAGTTTTGCTCGCTTTGAGGACAAGGACTAATATATCACCGCGTTGTGTTCGTTTGTTTGCATCTGCAGCATGCGTCAGGCACCTACTTCTCGATGACAAAGAGTCGCGACAGTAACTCGTCGGCTTTCTCGACTTCGACACTGAAGGACATCGTGGCGTTATTGTACGACGCGTTTGGCGAAAGTCTGGTGCCGTACATTCGACCAGAGCACTCCGAACCGTCCGTGATGCTGGACATGTGCCTCTAAGACGGGTAAAATGAATTTGAAGGATGGAGGTATCGAGTCATACATTTATATTGACGCAAAGTAGTCAGCCTGCTGCAGTACATGTTCTTGCTACGGTCTCTTTGTCTTGCTTGTGTTGATGATTGTGTGGATGTGTAGAGAATGCTGCTTACTTCGGGATGAAGAGCTTCTTCACGCGGCACACGTTTGCCGACGCTATTGACGGAATGGTAATCGTGGGTGCACTCGGTGTCGTCGGAGCTTTTGTTGTCGGTGGCGGTGTTTGCGTTGCTGGTGCTGTCGTCGGAACTTTCGTTGGTGGTGTCGGTGTTTGCGTTGCTGGAGCTGCTGTTGGCTTGATTGTCGTCGGAGTTGGAATCGATACCGTGGTAACAACCGATGAAGATGCTGGTGGAGATGAAGTCTGTGCAAGTGCGGTCATCAATGCTGGGTATCCAGCTGCTTTGCTCACGCGGTCCCATGTGTAGAAGCCAAAGTACCTCTCCAAGGCAATTTCCACCGAGGTATCCTCTGGCGCGCGATCGAAGAACATGAACCAGAACGCCTCGCCGCCACCCTGGGATGGCTTCCAGTTGAGATAAGCGTTGTAGAAGGCTTTGGAGTTTGCGAGACTCGGGACGTTTTTTGGCGCATACGATAGCGGCGCATCAGCAGTGGGAAAGCTGATCTCCGTCAAGCGAAGTTTGGAGACAGTGTACGTGTTGACCATCTGGTCCCAAATGCCACTGAGGATCGCCAGCGGATACTGCGGGTTGTAGTTGCCATCGAAGAATGGGTAGATGTTAACGCCGATGATGTCATAGTTATCAGCGAGAGCAGCAATAGCGGCGCGGTCACCCGACTCCAGCCACTCTGTGGCTCGCTGTACAGTACCGATGGGGACATTGCGTCCGATTTCAGCCTTCACTCGAGCTTGAATCACGGAGATGCGATCAGATACCTCCCGCGCAGTGTACGGACCCGCCTGCTGGACGTTGTCATTACCCACGAGGATAGCAGCGATTGTGTCCGGGTAGTTCTTGACAGCAGCGATCGCGTCGCCTACTTGATTACTGTACCAAGCTTCTTTGGTCATGTACACGCCAAGGTAGAGCTTCACACCATTGGCTGCTGTTGCTGGCGTAACGGTCACGCCGTAGTAGCTGGTGTAGTACGTGCGCACGATGGTGAAGAAGTTCCGCATGGTGCTGAAGTCTTTGTAGATGGCGACATCGAGCTTGGCCACGACTCCGGGATGGTTTGTACCGAGCGGATACTCGATGTTGTGAAACGGCAAGTAGCAGACTCCCTGGATGATGTCGGTGGCAGCTGCGTCTTCCATCGGACCCCCATATTGGTTACCAGCAGCACTGAGCGCGCTCGCACCTTGCATTGGAGCGACGCAGTGGAACACTACAAAGAGAAGCAGAGTGAGAGTGAGGATCGCACACGAATTGCGAGTCCCGAGTACAGATCGCAGTCGTCTCGCCATTGCGCGCAGAAGAGTTCGGCGGTCGAGCGAGTCTCTGTTGAAGAAAGCGAGAATGGAGACAGCAAAGAGCGGGAAGAACGAATGTGCTTCTGCTGTTGCGTGTCGTTTGACTCTGAAGAATCCGTTCACGTGAAGCGCCGAAAGGTCACGAGGCGACTTGCTGTGTGTCAGTTCTGCTGTCTCCGATGGTTGTAACGATCCGAGACGAGAGCGTTCCTGGACGCAGCTTTGGTTGCCAACTTCTCCGGGAACAAAATTAAAGTCACCAAGAGGTGGCTGGCTGGCTGAGGAAGCAACATTTTGCCAATGGTGATCGACGCTGATATGATTTTGGCTCAAGATCGTTGTCGGCTGGAATGGTGACTGTGTCAAAGCTGGTTTTTGTCAAGAAGTCCAAGCTCCATTTTGAATGATGTGGATGGATTGACCAGCGTGGAGTGCAAAGCAAAAGCCCTTTCATCTCTTGTTACGGAGCCCGTTCATCATCACTGTCGAGAGAGTGGCATGGGGCTTCTGTGTGGCTTGCTGCTGTTGGTGAAGGTGTTGAAACGAGACCCGCAACTTTTGGAAGATCTGCTCAGTTGGATTTTCAAATGATACAATAAGTGAATGTGGCGTGAAACCACCGCGATCATTCGTGTGCGAGTGGCTGACTGGTGGTGGTCGCAGCAGCAGCACCCACGATTGAAGATGCAGGACAAAAACGAACGATAGAGCGCACACAACTGAGCAACACGCCGAGGACGCTGCCGAAGATCGCGAGCTGAGAGAAGCATCAGCTGCAGCGATTGCGCGGATGAATCCTATTCAACATGTTTTGAAGGGAAGGAACACGCGTCGGCAGCGGTGTCGGTCGATTCAGCTCATAACAGAGCAACACATGCTTCACCAGGAGCTAGAGGTAATAGTAGATGCACGCGGATGCCCGAAGTCGCTGTGAAGCAGCGCATCGTGAGTGGGTGCAGTTAAAGAAAGCGTTGCTCCAAGAGCCAACAAACACGCGAAGCGAGAAGAGTGGGGCGAAGGTCCACGCTGGAGTCTGATGCTGCAAGCCAACTCCAGCGATACAAGGACTGTGCAAACGCCACCGAACGCCACCAAGTGCTGCAGAGAGCCAGACAAGTCAGTGAGTGCGGTGAGAGCAGTGTCGTCGACGCTCCGTTGTCAAGAAAAGTCTTGCAGCAAAAGCGTGGGACAGGAATCCGAATTTATTGGTCTGGAAGCCCAAATGCTGACTTCGGCTTCACGCGAACGTCGCCCGACAAACCGGAAGCAGCTCATAACCACACCGCTAATCGGGACGATGACCAGGGTACTGGGACGCCGACGAGCGCTCAACCAACGCGGACATCACCCTACCTGATGTCTCCGCCGCCGAACTCAAACGATTGCTGCCATTTCGAGGAAGGTTCGAGAAACGAAGAGCTCCAACTTCGCTGGTGCGACTGAAGTCAAGGAATACAACACAAGATTAGCTCAGCTGAGGTGGATTTGGCGGAGCGAGTCTCTGAAGCGGAGCGGAGCCGTCGCGGGGATCGTAGTGCATCGACTGGAGGCGACGCGTCTGCAAGAGTTTATTCGATTTTTCATCAAAAGCAACGATGTTCGTGATGCCGCGCAGGAGGTGATAGCCGAGGCTTCGAACTGAAAAGCTCGAGGCGGCAGGTTAATCGACTTTGTCTTGAGAGGAGCAAACAAAGACCTGACACCCTTATTGAAAGTTAAGTCCCAGCGGCCCATACGGGATGAGTGCGCGTGTGATGAAGAAACCGTTTTGGTCCCAAGCGTTGCCACCAACCAATTTCCATCGCTCTTCAAAACCATTTCTCCCCCATTTTGTTCACAGCGAGGAAATTGTAATGTGTCCAGATGTCACTATTGTCATCTAGTTCGAAAGAGTGCCTCTTCAATTTTAACCCTTTTAGACCAATCCTGTCTAATGCAAAGCACAATAACAGCGAATAACATTCACGTATTCTCCTATTATCATCCAATCAAAACAACAACAAGCGCACCAGAAAGCGCCCTTCAATCCGCGCTGCGACTGGGGTGGTGTCCAAAGCCCAATTGGCTCAGGAAGGAAACCCAAAGCAAACAAAGGCCAAAAAGCCAAAGGGGAAAGCAGCAACCCGCATCCCATTGCCCCTGCCTCTGTGAGAGTGTGTGTTCGCCACGATACGACAGCAGCACCTGCAGCTGCGTCTCTGGTCACCTCTGCTCTATTACCACTCGCTCTAGTGCTCTAAGTAGTGTCAAGTGCGATGGGGGAGAGCTCGCGCCGCACGAGTGAGAGCAGTCGCAAGCGCCGGCGCGGACGCAGCCGAAGCCGCTCGCGCAGCACCAGCGCGCCGCGCAAGTCCTCGACCCGCGACGACGACCGCAAGAGTTCGCGCCATCGACACAGTCACCGCCGCTCGTGCTCGCGCTCCAGCGACCTGTCGGACCACCATCGGCACTCGCGTTCCCGCTCGAGATCGCGATCTGAACGACGCGGCGGCAGTGGTGGGAGAGAACGAGAGCGCTCGAGTCGAGGAGACGCCCGCGAGAGCAGCAAGAAGAAAGAGCGACGCCGCCACCGCTCGCGCTCGAGAGACCACCGGTCACGCTCGCGCTCGCCGAGCCACCACCGCAGCAGCTCCAAGAAGGACAAGGAGAAGAAGCGCAGCAGTGTCAAGCACCGCTCGCATCGCTACTCGCGATCCAAGTCGCACTCGCCCGCTGCAGAAGAACCACCCAAGAGACGCGCTTCGGATGCTGATGTGGTAAAGTTTGCTGCCAGCACTGCTATTGCTGCTCGCGATGAGCCAAATGCTTTACAAACCAGTGAGATGTCAGCGGCGGAAACCACTGCCGTTGCTGTAGCTGCACAAGCTCATGCTACTGCTGACAATGGAGCGAAGTCCAGTATTTCCGAGAAATCAGTCAAGTCGCCAGAGAAAGCAGACTCGAAGAGGAGCCGCCGCAGCCGCAGCCGCGAGAACAATGGCAAACGACATCGGAGCCGAAGCCGTAGCCGCGGCCGTGACAAAAAAACACAGTCTGCTGAAGTTTCGGAGAGAAGCAGCGACGTGGCCAAGAGCAGCAGTACCAGCACTGCTGAAGCAGCCAAGAAGTTCAAGTTTGGCAGTATTGCAATCAAGACTGACAAGCTTAAAGGCGGATTGAAAGCCCCACTGCGCAAGTCTTCTCTCAACGCTGGCAAGCCTCTGTCTCAGGGACTTGGTGGGAATACTGATGAGAAGAAGAAGCGCCAGGAGAAGCTCAAGCTGTGGAGAGAGCAGCAGCTGAAGCTGAAGCAGGAGGAAGCGCAGAAGTTTCTGGCAGAAGAAGACGCGGTGCCGAAACAGCTCACTCTCTGGAGCATGGACGAAGAAGAGAAGCAAGAGACCCCTGAAGAGCGCCAGAGGCGAGAGGAGCTAGAGGAACAGCAACGCCAACGTGTTCAGAAAGTGGTCGAGGAGGTCGATCCATTGGACGCTTACATGGCGGGTCTTGTTGATGAAGCTGCGATCCAGCAGTCCATTGCGGATCCTGCGTCGAATGTCATTTCGCTGGATGAGATTGAGTCAAAGCCAAAGATCAACATCTACGGTACTTTTCTACCGCAGATCAATACGGAGGCTGCGACACCAATCGACGAAGAAGATGAAGGCAATGCGCCAGCTACCGGTGCCACGAACGACGTGAATGAAACTCCAGAAGAACGAGAAGCGCGCGAAGAACGAGAACTCAAAGAATTCATGCGAGCAATCAAGGAGCAGAGAGAAAAAGAAGCGAGCGACGCAGGCACTGGCGCAGAGGCTGATGGTGGTGCCTCGAAACTGGATGAGGACTCTGTGAGGAAGGATGACACTGGAAGAATTTACCAGGGTTTCGAGGAAGATGTGATCGGAGAAGGAGCCGGAAACGTCGATCATCGCTCGGCGCTTGAAATTCTGCAGGAAGCTCAGAAGAAGAAAGAGATCAAGGCAATCGATCACTCACAGGTAAACATTGATACTTTTGATTCTCTCTCTCTCTCTCTGTGAAACCAGTCGCTAACTCCCTATCTTTCTTGTGCCATGTTTTGTATTTGTAGATCGAGTACATCCCTTTCCAGAAGAAATTCTACGTGGTGCCAAAGGAAATTAAAGATATGTCTGAAGTGGAGGTGGAAGCGATTCGCAACGAGCACGAGATCAAGATCCGCGGCAAAAACTGCCCTCGTCCGGTGAAAAAGTGGACTCAATGCGGCTTCAGTGTGCGCATGCTGCAATTGATCAAGAAGCACGGATACACTGAGCCGTTTGCGATTCAGCGTCAAGCGTTGCCAGCAATCATGTCTGGGCGTGACGTGATTGGAATTGCGAAGACCGGTTCTGGCAAGACACTGGCTTTCCTTCTCCCAATGTACCGTCATATCTTGCACCAGCCACCATTGCAAGAAGGAGAAGGTCCAATCGGGCTGATCATGGCACCGGCTCGAGAACTCGCGCAGCAGATCTACTTGGAGGCGAAAAAGTTCGCGAAAGGACTTGGAATGCGCGCGACTGCAGTCTACGGTGGCTCATCAGTCTCAGAGCAAATCGGCAACCTGAAACGAGGGTCGGACATTGTCATCTGCACGCCAGGCCGAATGATCGACATTCTGACGATGAGCGCAGGGAAAATGGTGTCGCTGAAGCGCGTTACGTACGTTGTGCTCGATGAAGCCGATCGCATGTTCGACATGGGCTTTGAGCCGCAGATCACAAAGATCATGCTGAACATTCGAGAAGATCGCCAGACGTTGCTGTTTTCAGCCACTTTTCCAAGAGCTGTGGAGACTCTTGCTCGTCGAGTGCTGAAGAAACCAGTCGAGATCACTGTTGGCGGCAGAAGCACAGCATCGGGTGACATCACGCAGTACGTTGAAGTCCGAGACGAGAATGACAAGTTTATGCGTCTGCTGCAGCTGCTGGGTCTGTGGTACGAAAAGGGCAATGTACTTGTGTTTGTCAACACGCAACAAGCATGCGACCAAGTTTTCCAGGATCTGATGAAAGCTGGCTATCCTGCGCTTTCCCTCCACGGTATGTTGATGGGAGCATTGTAGTTGCATGGCTCTACATTCTAACGTGATGCTTGTGTGTGTTTTGTTACGACAGGCGGCAAGGATCAAGTAGATCGCGACTACACAATCGACGACTTTAAGCGGAAAGTGCGCACACTGATGGTGGCGACGTCGGTCGCAGGTCGAGGACTCGATGTGAAAGATCTCGTGCTCGTGATCAATTATCACTGCCCGAACCACTTGGAGGACTACGTGCATCGCGTGGGACGAACAGGAAGAGCCGGCAGAAAAGGAACTGCGTACACCTTCATTTCACCTGATGTACGTAGCGAACTCTCTTGCTTCGATCATCTCGTGAGTTGTTTGTACTGACGATTGTTTCTTTGTGATATTTGCAGGAGGAAGAGTATTCAGTGGATTTGGTGAAGGCGTTGGAAGCCGCGAAGCAAGTTGTGCCTCCAGAGCTTTCGCAGCTTGCCGAAGGGTTCAAGGACAAGGTAAGAGGATCATAGTGCTCGGTTCGGTTGTTTTATTACTGCGCTCCATTATTTACTGACCATGCTTTCCTTGACAGGTCAAGCGTGGAGAAGCACGGTATCACGGCAGTGGCTTTAAAGGAAAAGGATACACGTTCGACGAAACCGAGCGAAACGAAGCTCAGCGTGCGATGGATCTCCAGAAGCGGCAGTACGAAATCGACCAAGGCATCTTCGTTGAGGTATGTGTTCGCTGTATATGTTTGCTCACCTGTATGTTCTGTGTTGACTTATTCTGGCAAAATTATGATGTTCACGATCTGCAGCAGGACGCTGGAGAAGAAGACGATACTGAAGACGCCGCAAAAGATTTGAATGCAGCAGAGGGTGGTGTGTCAGCAGCAGGCTCAGCAGGAGCAGTTGCTGCTGGACCGAAGTTACCTATTGACAGCGAAGCCCTATCGGCTGTCAAGAAGGCCCAGCAGATTGCGCAGATTCTGGATCTGCAGTACAAGCAGACGCAAGCGAACGCTGCAGCTGGCGCGAGCGACAACCATTTCGAAGAAGAGCTGGAGATCAACGACTATCCGCAGCAAGCTCGCTGGAAAGTTACGCAGAAAGAAGCGAGTGACCAGGTGGCGGAGCTCACGGGTGCTGCTGTCATCGCGAGAGGCTCGTACGTTCCTGCAGGTCGCAAACCGAACCCAGGGGAGCGGAAGTTGTATCTGGTAAGTGGGATGGTTAGCGTAATGCTGCTTGTCTTACTCGAGCTTGTGCTGATGTTTGGGTAACTAACGAGACTCACGCTTTCTGTGTCGTGTGTTGCAGGCTATCGAGGGTCCCACGCGAGCTTCTGTCATCGACGCAAGACGAGAACTGCAGCGAATATTGGACGAGACCACGCTGCAAGTCGGACTCGGCGGCGACAAATATGGCAAATACAACCTGTAACCCTCGCAATGCAAAACCAAACAATTTTATATCACTCACCGCTCGCTCATTCACTAGAGTTCAGCCTCGCTTCGCTTCGTGGGAGAGGTGGCGCTCGGACACCAAGGCGTGAGTTGAAGTACAAGCTTGTTATCTTATCTACTCAGCCAGTTGACGCGACTGCATTTCATCCTAATTTGCTTTTTTTTCTTCCTTCGTCATTTATTACAGAGCAGTTGACATTTATGAGTAGCTGGCTGACATCGTCGGTCGTCAATCACACGTCCATTTGAGAGAGAAGGACGACTGGTCCGGTTGACAGTTAGCAAGGAATGCCCAGCTTTAGTCCATCGAGGCACCAGATTTCCCTGCCATCACCATTCGCTGGGAGTTCAAAATCTTCCACGTTGAGCGCCGTGATGTCCGCCGCCGAGAAGCGGCTCAGCACCTGCACGTCCTGCGAGTGGAGCGTCAGCGTGGGGAAGAGCTCGCTGTGCGGCGGGAACGGCAGCGTGAACACCATCACCTGGTGCGCCTCGTCGCGGAGCGCCACACCGTTCACGCTGAAGCGCACGACCGCGCACGTGGAGCAGCTCGCGTTTGCCGTTGGATCGTCAAGACCTAACCAGCCGTCTTCTGCAACCAGCTCTGCGCGGTCGACCACTTTCACCAGTACGCCAACTGTCGCTTCGTAGCCAAAGCCCAGATCCACTGACACAAAATTGCGGCGCTCCGAACCGATGAGCACGTGTCCCACAGAATAAAACCCAATCTGGATAGTACAACGACCACGAGTGTCAGTTCAACAGTACAATTCTTGAAGGAGAGGCCACGTAAAGGGATGGAAGAAGAGTAAACGCCTACCGAGTACTTGGACGCCCCCACCAGCGTGTTTAACGGCATCGTGCGAGTTGACAGTCCTATGCAGACACTCGGCTCTCCACCGTTCCCTGGCTTCCCAAATGCAGCAGCACCCCCGCGCGAGGACTCGAGCGACGTGCTGCGACTGGCATGCCGTCCCGGGATCCGGAATGGCGACTTGAGCTGGTTCAGCGTCATCTCAAAGTACATGTATCGGCTTTTCTGGATTGGCACAGTGGCGCGCACACTTCGATACATGCCCGGTCCCACCTGATTCAGCGGAAAAGGAGCGAGCACAATGTGAGTATGTGACAATTGATTCATGCACGAGCTTGCTCGCGATTTCTCATTCTCATTCTTACCTTTGTTGCGCAGTGCTTGCCGCATGATAAATAGATCTCTTCGTTGCAATCCTGGTTGTTAAAACGCGGGATGCGCAGCTCGCGCTCGCCCGTGAGTGTTGCAGCGCGCTCTTGGCGAAGACGGTCGCGGGCTTGGTATAATACATCGTCCGAGAAGTTCGAGAACGCCAACTGCACTCGCTTTCGCGCAATCGGCGACACGGGGATCGACCGCGGAGACGAAGACGACACGTACGCTGATGTCGAGGACGCCCCTTCTTCTCCTCCTGGTCGCTTTACCCCCAAAACGCTACTGTTGTTGTTGTAGCGATCTGCATTCTCTGGCGGGAGACGCACGGTGGCTTCGAAAGACCGGAGCGGGATCTGGAAATGCATCACACGCTGTATCCTCCTGTTGATATTCATCGGCACCATGCACTCCTTCTCGCGGTATTCGAGCACGACAGCTGTCACTATGCAAGCACAAACACAAAACAGGTAAGCACAGTCAGCTCTTGGCAGTCATTTACATAGATTCAGGCAGATCGTCGGCAACATTTTCCACTTACAGCTTGGGTCGTCCATGTAGTTTTCCAGTTTCCGCTGATGGGGAGAGTTCTTCCCACGTGGCACTTTTTCCAGACCATCGTCGTCGCTCGCTGTGAGTCCGAGCGTGTCATCCACGAGCTGGAAAATGCGATAGAAGAGCGTGCACGCGGTCGAGACACCCGGCAAGTTCATGATCAAAATAAATATGCCGCGGCAAACGCTCAACGAGCCTGCGATCACGAGGCGGTTCACCGACTTGGTCACTATCAACGAGGACAAGACGACCAATCGATCAGTTACCAGGTGGCATGCAAACGTGTCCATCGTGATGCACACAAAAAAGGATGAGAAGACACAATCGCTACTGTCCATACCTGCAAGCACCCAGTGGACGAGCCCTTTCACTTCCTCTGGCTTGGCGACGTCCCACATATCGCTCTCTGCGATCGCATCGCCGACGACTTCAAACTGCTTGAGCTTCGCACATGTGGGCGACGAGAGCGGACGCGTGAGCGAGCGGTCCACCATCTTGGAGAGCCTGCGCTTGAGGTCTTTCACCAGCGAGCTGGGCAGATGCAGGCGTTCCTGAAGTCGGTCCAGCGCCTCTAGCAGCCCAATGCAGATCAAGATCAGCTGCGAACACATTGCCAGAAAAAGGAAAAAAAACATAGCAGGAAATCATCATTAGTGCCAGGAGATAGCAGCATGAGGAGGAGTAGGCACAAAGTGAGTGAAGAGGGCTCGAACGCACATTGTCTTTGGTCTCGTGGACCGAGCGCAGCGCTAGCGAGCACGCGCGCGAGCCGGCGGAGTACAGCATCGATTGCTGCGTCGATGAAGCATTGGTCATCGGCGCTCTTTCTCGTTCTTTCCTCTTGAGTTCGCTGCCGCCTTCTTCTCTTCCTTTTCTCTCTGCGTCGTCTTCTTCGCTGTAATAATGTCACACATATATACACACACACGAGAGAGAAAGAACGCGTCAGCTAGCTTTCACGTGCACACACATCCATTCCCTTCGTCCCCAGACACACACACAGCAGTTCGTACCAGCCACTAGCGTAAATGACACTCTTCACCGCCACCACACGATGCGCGATAGGAGATCGCAGATGTGGATTTGTAGCCGAACGAAGCGCGCGCAAAATACTGTAACACACAGACAGTGGGCTTCTTGCTTGATCAAGATGGTCCACACACACACACGGCGAAATGAGCCGCACGTTCTCTCTCTTGGAAGACGCACGCACACACGTAGAGTGTACGCACACGACCAGCCACACACACGCGCGTCTGCCTGCCTGCCTGCCTGTGAGTGAGTTGTGCCTGTGAGCCTTTTGGCTTCTCACGAAGAGAGAGGATCTTCCCCAAAGTTCAAAGAAGCGCCAGAACAGAGACCATCACTCCTGCATTTGTGTATGCCACATTTTTTCTGCTAAGAATTAGGAGGGAATTAAAACGGAGACCTAGCCCGCACCTTTAATCTGGATCGAATTACAACATCCTATTTTAGGAACACTTCAAAGAGTATAAATTCCAAAAACAAATTACACTCCAAAGTAGTTTTAATTTTATATACGTTGTCAGGGGTGTTTCAGTGGTCGCAAGTTTGTTCGATCCCATCGACATCGAACAGGAAAAGAGTCCCACACGGAAAAAACGATCGAATCTCTTTTGTGTGACTCGTGATCGATCATCCCAAAACGCAGACCACAACCTTTGTGGTTCATGCTTCTTCAAGATTCAAATTCAATCAACTCGGCCCCACTTGCGCGCCTGTTGGGTTCCAGCACTTTTGCCTCTTGATACAACCTCTTGTGTTCTTCCACCCGAGTTCGTTGAGACTAAGACGGAATGCAGTGCTTTGTTTCCGATAGAATGGTATCTGGCTTCAGCAAAATGCCAATCTCAACAACACATTAGTTTTAGATGTATGCGCAGTGGTGGTGAATGAGCTAAAGGTATTAGGTGGCTATTGTTACTGACAGTACAGTAATAGGACCAACAAGAGGAACGCACCATGACAAAATGGCATGTTTGCGCAGGGAACATGAGATCTTTATATTGATCTATGCTTCACGATCGTTATACTCCCTGGCGCATGCACTTCAGGCCGCGATCACCTGTCTTCAAGAGCCTATGAGATGAGCGTTGGTAATAAGCAAGGATAAGCATCAAATGTGTCGGTCGTTCATCGTCTCTCATCAATTTGATAGTAGTTTTCCACTCACTGTCTTGAGCAGATAGATGGGCTTAGCTTTCTCTCGCGCTCCTATTATAACTCGGGTTCACTGAGCGGTATGTTGACGACTGCCGACACAAGAGGGATACAGCTGATAACACGGCAAGCACACAAATATAAGCAAGCAAGATCAATGGAGAAGTAAAGCGTACCATAATATGTAGGCGTAATGTGAACTAGGAGCTCTTCGAGACGCCATGCGCACCTGTCTTTGCCGCACACAAAGATGTAGACGTTGCCGGCCGCCCCCGTCTCCGAGATGCACTCGACGTCCGAGAGGTACGTGTATTGCACATTCTGTACACGAAATATCAAAATCACACGCCACCATGAGTTCAACAATCAAACACCAATGCTCCACACACACATGTTACTTCATTCACGTACAGGGATGGCGGGAGGAATAAGCACGAGGCTCTTTGGGACGCGGCACAGCGTGTGGTCATAGTGGTACGCCACCGTGATGTCCGTCACGGCTTTCGTACCAGGGTTCTAGATTGGCAAAGAGGGCAGGAGCCCATACGTCAGGCTTGCTCGCTCTCTTGATGACTTCACTCTCTAAAAAACGAAGCGCACCTGCACGTTGAGTTTGATGCGGAAGGATGGTCCAACACCCTGCACCTGAGCGTTCAAACGGATCGCAGCGCCAGTCGTGTACGACATAGGGCCCTAGAATACAGACAAGCGGGAGAAAATAACACACACAAGTGAGCAAGTGAGGATGGGTTTCTTTCATCTTTGCGCTGACTTGTCTGTACCTGTCCGTCTTTGATGATCTTCACGTATGCCCGCGCAGTTGTCAGGCGCAATTTGCACAAATCGCGCTGGAAGTGGCGATACATCTCGGTGGCGTGGTCCCGCTCGCGCTGCGTCTGCTCCACGTACAGCTTGGTCTTCTTTGGGATGTTGAGCGGGATATCTAGTCGACAAAACGGCGCATCTTAAGCTCAGGAAATGGTTCTAGTAGCTCAAGTCATCATATAAGAGGAGTTCTGGAGGCAACCAGCACCATACCTTGCTCAAGAGGGGGACCCGCGGCTTCAGAGATAGCCTAGTGACACATCATAACCAGGATCAGCCGCAATTTTGGCATTGTTTGCCTAGATCGTTCTCAACTAAGCGGTGCTCTTACCTCGAGGCTCGCAGTTCGCTTGAGGATCTTGAGCGTCAGCGCTTCGTTTTTGGAGATGAGCACCAAGGACGCTTCTGCTCGCCCGTACTGCCCAAACGCCATCGCAGCGAGCAGCGAGTCCGTGCTCAGCGTGCACACTTTGACTTTTTCGTTGTACAGCGTCACTTCTCCATTGCGCAACACGACGAGCACACCACGCGTGTCTCTGGCTCGCCGAAAACTGAACGAGTCGATCGCGACGATGTCGTCGGTCATTGTCAGACTCCAGTTCTTCTTGCCCTTCAGGTGGTACGATGTCAGCTTGCGGTTCATGCAAGCAATCACGATGCTTTTCTCGAGCTGTAGAAGACCGCACGGTGAAGATTCGAGCTCGATCACATTCTTCAACAGCTCGCCGTTCTTGATCGTGTACACGGAGCCATTGCGCGTCGTCACGACCAGCCGGTACTCGACGTCGTAGAGTCCGCAAGCCATGACCTCGACTGGGATACCAGGGATTTTGATCTGCTGGATGATCGACGTGCCCTGAGGATCCAGGATGAACACCACCATCGACTCGGTCGCAACAATCAGACTAACATACACACATAGACAATTTATGATAATGCCACACCAGCTCAAAGCACGGGTTGTCAATGCTCAACGCACCAGCTGACTGCGTCCTTGTCGTCCATGTTCTTGTTGATCGAGGCCATGCACGTGACGCACGAGCGCTCGATGAGCGACTCGTCCATGAACCGCCTCACGTACTCAGCTTGCTCTTCGATGTCGTCAATAGCGAGAAGCCCGCGCGAGCGCTTGGATAGGCGAATTCCCAGTCCTCTGCAACAGCAACGACAATAACAATGCGTCAGTGTGTCCAAGCCCATTCTAGAGCTTGTTTCTTGCGCGTGGGTCTCACCTCATGGACGTGAGCTGGTTGAGCGCAGCAGGGATCTCGATCGAGCATTTCGCGAGCTCTTCTTAGACCTTGAGCTCCTCGACGTCGATCTCGATCGTCGGCACAGTGAACTTGTAGTGCGGCCGAAAGTTGCGGTAGATGTACACGAGCGACCCAGACGCGACTGCGAGCGCTGGGATGCGTGGGCAGCTTGTGTTTGTGAGAGATAAGAGGTGTCAGAGAATCAACTGCACGGAACCAAGTTTTACTACTGCAAGAAAGAAGAATTCGGTACCGGAATAAAAGTAGCTGAGCGACGATGGCACCCCGAGAATCGCTTGTTCACCGTAAAGAGCCTGAGTGAACACAAGGACAAGGAGACAGAAAATGAGTTTCCAATCAAGAGTGATAGCAACAGTGTAGAGCTAACCAGTTCACCCTTGTACATCTTGAGCCGCTTGTCTGCGTCTGCGACGATGAGCTTCGAATCACTGTCGCCATACACATCCACGAGTTTGATGCTACTACCCACAAGCACGTCACAGTCGACAAAACTCAGTCAGTCAGTACAGAAATGCATGGGCGAGGTCGAAGGAGAGCCTATCGCAGTACCTGAAGAACGCTTTCAATCCAGCGACCGAATTGTGGTACGCCGAGACCCATGGACCTGTCGTCATCGCATGGTAAACTGAGCATCAGAAGTCATCATAAGAGTTCACGTCGACGTAGTTTCGCACCCCCACTCACTCTTCTGGGGCTTCTTCGCATCCGCTGGCGCCGCCGCGGCCTCTTTCTCGTTGTCGTCCGTCACCACCTTGTTGTGCGTCGTTGTGCAGTTTGCTCTTGAAGTCAGCTGAGGCGACAATGGCTATTGATGCTTGATTTTTCGAGCCAAATAAGAGGCGCCTCTCTGGAAAAGACACACCAAGGTTGAGCCGCCCGTTGGATTCTTTTTGGCTCCAAACGCTGTCTGTTATTTCGTATTGAATCTTGTTAATGATAGAATTCCTCATTCGTGACTCACAACACTGTGTGAGGATGCTTGCATGCAGTTAGAAAACGTAATTGCTAATAACCGAATGGAAGCGAGAACGAAGCTCACGAGATGCTGGTCTTGCGGATCGACTTGGCCGTCGGCGACTTAAATAGAAAGTTGTTGGACGCGCTGGAAAAATCGTCCCACGAACTCCGACAATCCAGCACCTTTCAAAGGGAAGGCATAAGCAAGTTTGGTCATTCGTCAGGTCAGGATTATGTCAAATATGAGGCGAAACACACAACAACAACAACAAGAACGCACCATGAATCGCCCCGAGACCGTCGTGTAGTGCCGCCAGATGACCGATTCGTCCACAATGGGGACGCGGATGTTCCCTCTATGGTAGCTGTCGGGAATCAGCGCACATCGGCATGTCGTCAGGTCCGCGCAGCGACCCGTTCGGCGGGCAGGAAGCCACAAGGCACTGCATCTATTGAACGAATGCATGAAAACAACTGTGGGTTAGCAAAAAAGACAGACCTTCTAATCAACCAGCACCACACTCCAACAACACACCCTTCGAGAAACTCGGCTTCGAATTCACACCCGTGGCACTCGACGTTGACCGACACGACCGCATACTCAAACATCTTGAGGTGGATCGAGCGAAGTCCATTCGCGCTATTTGCAGCGACAATGTGCGCCACGTCGCTGCCGTTGACTGCCAATAGCGTCGGCGCCAGCGATGCATTGTGGTTCAATCCACCAGCAGCAGCAGTTGGCTCGATACCTAGCACTTTGCCCATGTAGCCATTCTTCATACGCACACGGATCTCCGCAAGGTCAATCGTGAGCGACTGCTCGTGGATGTTCTGGATCGCCACGCGAAGCTGGATGTACGCCATCGCGCCGCGCGTGAGCACGCGGCAATCGGGTCGATGCGCGACGGTGATCCACACGTCCGCACCTTCCTGTCGGCTTTTGCCCCAAATGATCTGTTGCTTGGTGGTATATTTGCCGCGCGGGAGGTAGCGATTGCGGTCGAGATACCGGTAGAGCTCGTAAAAGTCGTCCGTGCCGCACGAGCGCTTCAACCGCTCGGGGCGCTCAATGTTCCATCGTGCCACGATATATTTGCGCCAGATCGCGTCGCGGTGACCAATCGACTGCCAGTACACGTTTACTTGCCTGCACATCACAAGACCCAACGACATCGATCAGCTTCACAACCATTGACACAAACATACGCACACTCACTCACTCACTCGCACTGTGCATGCACTTACATGGCAGCGATGAGGTCGTCCGGAGTGAGGAAGCCGATCACGTACTCCACCTGTACGAGCACACACACACGATGCACAGTCAGCATGCCGTCTCATCAACACCAAGTGCATTCATACGCATCTTCAGCTGTCTCATACCACGTCCTCTGTGATGGCCTCAGCGCCAGTCGAAGCTGCTGGCGTTGCTGTCATACTGCGGTCGTAGTCGTAGAGCGTCTGCTTCTTTTCAAGATCACACGCTGCGTGCTCCGCCCAACTTTCGCTTCTACTGGCCGCCGCCCACTGCATCGCCGCTGCTCCTCTCGCTGTTCTTGGTCTTCTGCTGTCATGCCATCGTCTTCTCGACTCGCTCGCTTGCAGTTTGACTTTGGCAGAACGATCAGATCAGTGCGCGCCATGGTGCGCGTTCCTGTCTCGCCGGCGATTGGCATAAATCCAACCTCAACGTGGGATCTGATTGGATGAACTAGTGATTCGATGTGTACCGCTGACGTACCGTTCTAGAGTGGCACAGTGTACCGTGAACCCACTTTTAGGTGGCAGACGGGCCATGTGTTTTTGAATCGCAATTGGACTGTTGTCACCCAATTGTGAGAAAGAGACACACACAACCAGCAAAAAGATTTTTGTACCTGCTGGAGAGGTACCAGGTGTCATCAATCGCAACACGTGTCTTCTACTTAGTCCGAACCAGATTTCTCATCTCTTCCTTCGAAACTGCTAGCTCAAAATAGATAGCCTACAGCTACACTTGAAAACAGATCGATTGTTTTTGAAATTCCTCAACTCGCTCCTCTAAAACAGTACTGCTTTCCAATTGGAAAGTCGTGTAAATTTCGCGGCACGGCGACGGAACGCCACAGAGGGAACTCCAAAAAAGGAAAGAAAGCCAAAGCCGCCGCCGCCTCTGCCTCTGTGTGTGTGTGTGGTGGACGCTGCATATACACAAGTGGTGTATTGGCCGTCGTCGTACTGCCGCTCGTTCGCTTTCTTTCTTCCATTTTGGGCAGCGGCATCATCTCGTCTTCTCTCGGTCGTAGCCGCACTCCCGCTCTCTTTTCGCCTCCGTCGTCATCATCACCAGCGAGCGCTCGCTGCTTATCGAACCATCATCCAGCGACAAGCAGCATTCATACAATCAGTCCACACACTAACCACGCAGCAGCAGCGATCGCTCGAACGTCTGTTGGTTAGAAAGATCCGTGTATTTATATCGTGTAAAACTCCTCTTCTCTGCGCGTGATAACCGCCCGCCCGTCGTTGGCTCGCTGTCCCATCCATCATCGCGTACGTACGTGGCTGCCTTTTGGTTGAGTCCCTGCTCTCTTATTCACGCTTGAGAGTGGTTATTCGCTTGTCATCATTTGAAATCCCCCCGCGCGTCCGAGACCAGCAGCAGCCACCGCCGCCGCCGCGATGATCCAGCCGCCACCGCCCGCCGAGCAGATGCAGCCCCAGCAGCAGCAACAGCTGATGGACTACGCAGACTCGAGCGAGAATTCACATGACGAGGGCTACTTCACGCCCGCGCAGGGTCCGTCGCTCTCGTACGAGCGCAAGATCCGTCTACACAAGTACGCGGAGAACCGCGCGCGGTCGTGTCTCGGGCTGCTGAGCGACTCGAGCAACGTGCTCTGGAAGCTTCACGACACCAAGCACGACGTCGACCTCTTCAAGCCAAGCACCGACTGGTCCGAGTTCGTCTCCGGCAAAGCCATCGTCGAGAAAGCCGATGTGTCGTTCCTGCACGTGCTCAAGGTGCTCTACGACCTCAAGACGTCTGAGAAGTTCAAGGGGTTTCTGCGCAAAGTGCTCGGCGACATGTTCCTCGATGCTGACGTGCTCGAAGATCTCAACGGCACGGGCGTGTACCCAAACGCGAACCCACCGAAAGATGCGCGCGAGGTCTACAAGCAGGCGTCCATCAAGTGGTGGGCAATCAAGTCGGGCTCGCTCGCGAGCAAGTCGACTGATTTCTACGTGCTCGAAGTATGTTCTGTATTGTATGCTCGTGACGATCGCTGTGCTCTTCGTTTCGCGTCTTAACGTTGTTATGTGTGCTCTCATTGCCGTAGTACATTGGCATTGAGACGCAAGCCGGCGAGATCGTATCCTGCTATTTATTCCAAGAGTCTCTCGCTGAAGTCGGCGGGATGCCGCACATCCAGGGCAATTTCCTCGAGCGTTCGCAGTTTGACGCGCTGATCTGCAAGTTCGAGCGCCGCGGCGACATCAAGGACGGCGTGCGCATCAAGATCGCGTTCCAGCGTCCGCCGCCGATGGTCACGCTTTTCCGGAGCAACCCTGCGATCGAGATGGTGCTACAGTTTGCAAAGGGAATTCGCGAGCTCTTGGTGAACCCGACCGAGCCGCAGGAGATTTCGGTTGTCAAGACCTCGGCCTGGGTCAAAGACAAGTATGGATGCGTTAATTTGTGTTGCCCTGGGTTGGATTTGTATCGATGCTGACGGATGATTATGTTGTCCAATTTGTAGCGAGCGACAGTTTTGCTTCATCTGCGTGCGGCGCTTTTCGTCTATTTTCCGCCGTCGCCACCATTGCCGCACGTGTGGCGAAGTGATCTGCTGGCAGTGCAGCAGCACGATCCGCGTGCCATCGATCAGCTTCACGCACAATGATTCGGGTAAACAGGTACTCTCTCGCCACCAACCGAGCATTCGCGTGTGCACAAAGTGCGTGGTCTCGAACCACCGGTCGAAAAGCGGACGGGATTTGAACAACCAGGAGGATTTCTCAGAGTGGATGCAGCGCAACAACAGCGAGGGTCAGTTGGCGGAGAACCAGTTCCACCAGAGAATACTGAGTCCGTCGCACTCGCAGGATCTCTCTGGTGCGATGGGAGGCGACGATGGTGGTGCAGGTCAAGGTGGTGATGGTGGACTTGCTCGCAAGTACCGGCGACTCAGTTTGGAAGAAGACGAAGAGGAGAAAGAGGACGAGAAAATGCGTCGAGGAGCCTCTGGAAAAGAAGGTGGTGCGTACATGAACAGCAACCAGGACGAAGACAGGATCTCGGAGCTGCGGAGACTGAACAACAAGAGACCCTCGGACCACCTTCAGCACAGGCGTTCGGGCACGATGCCTCGACACAGCGGCGGACAGGAGCGCAAGTCGATTCCACCGATGCGAAGCAGACGGTCTCACTCCCAATCCGATGTGAGCAATCCAAGAGGCAGCACCGCGATCACAAGAAACAGCGGCGGCAGCGCGCGCAACCTATCGAGCGAGTACCTGAAATACCCAAGTGGTGCGCGCGACAGTTCTCGCTTCACGTCGGGAAGAGACTACGTGGTTGGATCAATGTCGTCGAATGACGGATTACTCTACTCGTTCGACAGACGACCGAGCGCCGCTGAGCAGCTTGTAGTCCCGAACGCGAGCTACGTGCACGCAGCCTCGGCGTGGGCGACAAACAAGACTGAGGTGCTTGCGATGACGGGTGCGTTCCAAGAGCTGCTGACGAAACTCGGAGGCGACGTTCACTTTGTGGTCGTCGGCTTTTCCACTGGCTTTGATGCGAATGTGATTGTCGACTTGCTTCGACAATTAGCGCCTGGAGTCCCGTACATTGGAGGAACGATCGCTCGAGGCATGTGCGACGAGAACGCGTGGGTGACGGTGAATCGCCACAATGACGAAGGACTGATCACGCTGTGGGGAGTGAACGACCCGCACGGCATCTATTCGGTGGTCCACGCCGAGTATTCGCAAAGTGATGCGCGCGAAAAGACATTCGCTGCCGCGAAAACCGCTTACACACGAGTCGCTGCCGACATTGACCCAGGCGAAAAGCCTGCGTTCATTTCCGTGTACGCATGCCCGTTATTCGTGGAGCAGGCAGTCGAAGGTATCCGTGAAGCAATCCAGTGTCCAATCATCGGCGGTTGCTCATCTGATGCAGCAAAGCATCGCGACGGAGGCGAGTCCTCGGTCTCCTGGATCCAGATCAGTAGCAGCAGCAGTTCGGATTACACAAAAAGTGTGCGCGATGGTCGAGGCGATTGGACGGAGATGGGCATCGCGTTTGCGCTGTGCTTCCCAAGTGTCGAGACGTACGTGAGCTGGTTCAGTGGCTACAGTCCGGTCGGCGCCAACAGTGAATATTGCATGGGCACCGTGACGAAAGCGTCAAACAAAACGATTTACGAGATCGATTCGAAGCCGGCTGCCGAGGTGTATCAAGAGGTGCGGAGTTGTGCTTAGTATCGGATTCGTGAAAGGTGTTCTGTTACATATCTGCTTCGTACTGAACTGACGTTGCTATGATGGTGTGATGTGTGTATCTAGTGGCTGGATGTTGTATCCGACAAAACGCAGTCCGACTTGTCTTCGATCGGTTTTCCTAGACTGGGCAATCTACATCCACTGGGCACGACCATCGACTTTGTATCGAATCAGATGGAGGCCGATCGCCCGCACGAAGTCACATCCACGTCGTCGCTCTGCTCGATGCAGTCGAGCGACTGGTCCAAGCTCATCAACATGACCGCAGTCATCACGGGGATCAACGATGATGGCTCGCTGAGCACCACAAGCTCGATTGCGTCGGGAACAAATGTCGTGCTGATGGAGACGTCGGCGCAGTCGCTCAAGACTGCGATCAACAAGATGGGAGCCCAGGCTGTGGAGAGTAACAAGTTTTACATCCACGAGACGATCGGATGTCTGATGTTCCTCTCCGCTGGCGTTCAAGCGCTTCTCGGTCACAAGAGCATGGCAGAAATGGTATGTGCTTGTATGCATCTGTGGAGGTATTGCTAGGTTATCAGCAATGTTTTAACTCCTTTGTGTCTTGTGAACTCAGGTTGGAGCGTATAAAGACTGGTCAGGAGGTGCGTCTCTGATGGGCATGACCACATTTGGGGAGATCGGCCATCTGCCAAACTCGAGCGACTCCCCGCACTATGACTCGCTCATGTTTGGAGCGATCATTTTTTCCAAGCGCAAACGCAAAGAGTACCTGTAAATGGTCTCTCTCACTTTCTCTATCTCTCGTGCGCACGCCTGTGCAGCTGTATCTGCCGATAGGTGCCAGCCCCCTTGCGTGCCATTTCAGTAGTGCCGTGTGGAATGGTGAACATCCATCTCGCTGCTGCTGATCTTCTTGAACGAGCGCGGTGCAAGGGACAACGTTTTTTGAAAATTAATGAAACAATAGTTTTTGTGCATGTAATGGAGGAGGAACAGATAATCTTCTTTGTTAGATCCAAAGTCGCGTTTCCCTTTCTCCAGAGTGTGCTTGCACTCCGCTTGAAGTCTTCGGATGCGAATGCGGAGGTAAGCCGCTTTGATGCGCTGGTCGTTTCGGCTAAGCAGATGGTGAAAGAAAGCGAAGACGAGCGGCTTGTGGAATTCACTCGGTTGGTTCAGTTCCAGCGGCCAGATTTGACATGCGGCGCGTAACATGGTGAGCCGCAACAACTGTAGTACCACTGGTAGCAGCGCACCATGCAGCTACGAATGTGTGTCACTTTCGCGGTTTCGACCACCTCGCCTTTCACACAATGGGGAATGGAACGGACCTCCTGAACAAGTCGTTTGAAACTAATACACATGAGGTCGCGCCCGGTTAAGTAATAGTACAAAGTTGGCTTCAAAAGACCCGCATGTTCAATCCGATTGTCAAAGTAGATCGAGAATGTATTCGAATGCACACAGCCAATGCCCCCCTTGACTATTGAATCGCATTGTTGGTAGCATTCGCACCTCTCGGAGATGGTGGCAGTATTTTCCGAGCAGCCATTTGATGCACGCCGAATCTGTTCAGAAGTACAGTCCTCCCTCCCATTATGATACATCGTCATCATCAGATACCCTTTCAAATTTGATTCAACCACATTTATCATCATTTGGAGTGAATGCACATTCAAACAAAACAACAACGCGTCATTCGCCGTATTTCTGGCAGCGTGTGGGGCGCCGAGCAAGAATGTCAACGAAGGATACGCGCGCCCGCATGACGCACGAGCAAAAGCGGGCGCTGCGCGAGCACCACAATGTACACTCGACACTCACGCAGGAGCAGCTTGCAGAGTGGGTCGAGTCGACGTTCAAGCTTCCGCGCCGTCCAAGCAGAATGACGCTCTTTCGCGTGCTTCGAGAGCTTGCCGGCGTTCATGACACCACACCCTCCAGAAAAACCAACCAGCGCGTGCAATCCCCAGAGCTTGAGGCCGAGCTGCTGGTGTGGATTCACGCTTGTGAAGAGCACAAGCTTCCAATCGTCACCGGCGCTTCAATTCAAGAGAAGGCGGCGAAGATTCGCCACCGACTTGCCAACACCGCTGCTCCATCGACTGCTGATATCCTCCGGTCCATGGTCTTCTCTCGTGGGTGGCTGTTCAAGTTTCAGTTGCGGCACAACCTGACGTCAAAGCGAACCCACAACGAGGCTGCTTCCGTTCGCACGGCTGCAGTAGAAGAAGGACGCATTGCTCTCTAGAAACTTACGCGCGGTTACGACAAGTGTAACATTTTCAATATGAATGAAACCGCGTTCATTTATTGCACGGCTCCTGAGAATGCCATTTCCACCAATCGAATGTCTGGACGCAAGCAAGTGAAAAAACGGCTCACTGTTGCTGTGTGCTGCAACGCGGACGGCTCGACCAAGCGTCCATTACTCTTCGTTGCGGCGATACGACGCCCACGCTGCTTTGGAAAGCAGACCACAGAAGAGCTTGGTCTCTATTACGAAAGTACCGCGCGAGGGTGGATGAACAGTCAGCTTTTCAAGAGCTGGGCTGAGCGGCTCAACGACGACATGAGACAAGAAAATCGTCGTGTACTGCTGCTGGTAGACAATGTGTCCTCACACCGCCTCGACGCGGTGCTATCCAATGTCAAACTGCAAATGCTTCCGCCCAACACGACTTCCTTCCTCCAGCCGCAAGACGCCGGTATTATCAACGCGTTCAAAGCGAAGATAAACAGACTCAAGCAACGTCATATCGTCGACCGATTCGACGATGTATTGAGCCACATTACATAGGTCGGGAAGGAGAAGGCGGAGAGAAACATCGATGACCGGCTAAAAGTCGATGTGCTTGTGGCAATGAAGTGAGCACAAGAGGTATGGGAAGAGGCTTCGCGCGCAACGATTGCAAACTGCTGGCGTCATACAAAGATTCTCGACGAAGACGTGTTTGAGCTTGTAGAGCATTGAGAAACCGCGTGTTGGCGCACCGGCGCTCGGTCATTTTCTTAGTGAACTGTGATCAAAAACAACAGCATTGTATACTTTTTACAAATTAAAATTGGATTCGTTTCAGAGCGCTTCAACTCTCAAATTATTTCTTTTTTATACTTTCAAACTTTCAATATCCTCTATGAATAGATATTTTTGAGGACGATTTTTCATGTATCATGATAGGGGGAGGACTGTAGTGTACTATCCAAAACAGGCATGTCGATATTGTGATGCCGCAGTCATACTGTGGCTGTAAAAAGTCTCCGCACTCCTGAAAATTTATCACGTTTTGCGAATTTTCTCCGCTTGTGAGAACTTTCGCCAGGAGAATTTGGGACAGGAATATTCTCCGTAATGAGCTGGTCAGTCTGAGCCGTCTCTTAGTCCACAACGCCAAACCGTTTCGTCACAATCCCATTTTCCAATTTTGGGTCTCCACAAAAAGTGTCCGCACCCCACGGTAAAATTTGAATTGCAAGCATGTTGACGGGTAAGTTAGGTTGTAAACGCTACACAATGATCCTCAACGTCTTGCGCACACAACTGACCACTTTTACTCACCTCTATACAGTTCCGGAGCTCCAGAGGGCCGCCAGGACCGAGTATAGTCATAATATGCGGCAACTGGTCGTTGGCATGCATTTAGACGGCCATGGGTACAAGAACATCGCCGGGGAACTCTCTATGCCAGTGTCTAC
>JAADVN010000202.1:0-27251 GCA_023335535.1 Globisporangium spinosum
TGAGCCGCGCGTCGGCAGCCGCGTCATTTAATTCCTCTCTTTCAATAGACAAACATATCTAGACAGCGAGCTTCAATTCGAATTTCATCATCCGCGGCGATGTTGCAAAGGGGTGGCCGTATAATTTTGTCTTGCACTTTACATTGTCAAAGCTCCATGCTGATGTGCACTGGCGAGCTAATCGCAAACCGTTTAAATTCCATTTTACGTTCAAAACAGTATCTTTATGGCGAATCAAACGCGATTTAAATTTCAGGGGTAGGTTATGACTGGAGTGTTGGTCGCGTGTGGCATGCAATGACTGACTTGTCAATTCCCACACCACTTTCTCCCTGAACAGCGCATTCAATCAACACGCCCAGTGTGAGAAAGTGAGAGCGCACACGCGACGTGCGACCATCTGCAGCGCTCTCTATCATTAGATCTCCACTTCTCGCTCACTCACTCTATTGGCAGTTAGGTCAAGGAAGCCGCCACTCGGCTGTCCCTCGCGCAAGCCACACAAGCGAGAACAGACATGGAGACGCCGCCGTCCATGTACTCGCTGGATCACATGATGGACCAGCAGCAACACCAACACCACTACCAACAGCAGCACCTGCCCATGCAGTGGACACCCGTGGACCAGGAGATCATCGAGGACCTGCTGCTCGTCGAGTCCGCAGTCGCTTCCGCCCACGCATCACCTGCCGTCAACAACCAGCAGTACGCGCAGGTGCACATGTTCATGGACCCGCTCGCGCTGTCCCAGCAGCAGCAGTCGACGATGTTCACAGACGACGCCATGGACAGCGCGACCGTGCACCCGAGCTCGCATTTTGCGCTCACGCACGCGCCGCAGATCGAGCTGATGGCGCAGGGACTGTCCCCCGGGACCATGGGTCCCACCACCGCCGAGGAAGTGCGCAAAGCCAAGCACAGGGAAGTGCAGCGCCGCTTCATGCTGCGAAAGAAGGTACCTACCTACTCAATAGTATCGCTACTGACCAGGAGAGTATACAGTCGTTCTTATAATGTTGACTTGTACTTTGCCGTATAGGAACAAATCAAGAAGACAAAGAAGTTGGCGAACGAGCTCGAGCTGAAGTACAACGTGCTGAAGCTCTCGGTGGAGACGAACGATCTCCAGGTTGAGAATAAGGGCCTGGAAGTAGATATTGCGGAGCGAGACCCGGGCGCGGCGTATTTCCCGAAAGAGCAAGTGAATCTCGTTTTGGACGAGCAGCTGAAGATGGTGCGCGAGCACTACGATCCGATCACTGACCCCGAATGGAGCGACCTGCTCCAGAAGAACATTGACGACTACGAGGTCACGTCGCGTGAACCAAGCTACGTGAGCTCCGGGATCTCGGTACTAGGCTGGTCGGACCGACGGAAACAGGAGGAGAATGGTACGCTCAAGTTCATCATGTCCAAGCAGTTCCCGTTTCTGAACGCAGCAGGTTTCATGAACACGACGTGGTCCAAGCTGTGGCTTCCCGAGACCCACTCGAGTCTGTTCAACGCTGCTGTTACCATCAAGGTAGGCTGAGCTCATGATGTATAGGGCTGATTTGATTCCCCCTGCTGGTAACTAACCACCTCACTCTGTCTTCTTGTTAACTTGGAACAGACTCAGATCTTGCAGCATATCAATGAGGACACGATCGTGCTACATCGCGCGATGTTCAACCCGCTGACCAACGGCATCATCCACTCGGTGGAGACGCTCTGCCGCATCCAGCACGGTCTTGACTACATCGTGTTCCTGCGCTGCCCCGACCGCATGCCTGTGCAAAAGTGCGTGATGGAGCTGTACGACTGGGTGCACATCTGGACGTCGCTCGTGTTCACGCCTTTGCCGTCGCGCCACCACAGCGTGAGCGGGTGCATGTTCCGATACGGCGGTATGCTCAAGGACTTCTCGGTGCCGGACATCAAGTACTGGCTCATGGAGATGCTCTGGGTGCTGCTGCGCTTCGAGAGCGTCATGGCCTCGCCCGTGTTCGCGCTGCCGGGAGAACTGCCGAGCGCATCGTCCAGTGTGACGAGCAGCCCCGGGTCGTCGCCATTCAACCAGTAGAGTACGTGTGCGTCTGTAGGTCTGTTGCCTAGGATGTAGCATGGAGATTATCATGGGTTTTGCTGCGAGCGGCAACTAATTTATTTGAAATAATTTTGATGGAGACGCAAGCGTGGAGCTGTTTAATAGCTATGTGGTGGGATGTTGATGTTCTTCTCAGCTTGAGAATCTGACCCGCTGGTGTTCTCTCAACCAGTCTTTTCCTTGATTCTCAAAATGGAGGGAGTCATTTTTTTCAACGCACGACCGATTTCGTTTAACAAGCTCCTTTGGCGATTACGGTGCGTCTCACTTTACAACCTGGTTCAGAGGAGTCAGTCAGTCAGTCAGCCAGTTGAGGCCAACGGCGTGGCGAAGATACAACGCACTGTTTCGCTACTCACGCCCCTGCGTTCAATTGTTGGTGTGTTACTACATTGTACAGTGGGCCGAGTGAATAGAGAAAGAACTACTCTGCCTGTCGCTGAGTAGAGATTTATGTCTTCGAAGATCCTCACAGGACCGCTTAGCAACAGCAGTGTTGGTGTCGTGCACTCGGGTAGAACCCAACCAACCGCACCCATGATTGTATCCTAAATGGCATATTTGTAGTTTGACCGTCGCGTTGTCCTCGTGTGTAATGAATGAACTATGGATACAGCCAATGCAGCCGGTCGAGTCCTCATTTCTCGATATTGAGCTGTACATGCGGCAACTTTCAGATTGAAGTATACTAGGATTCCAAACATCTTTCTGGTGACGGTCGAGATTGGCTCGAAGGTCGACCATACCATACCATCTGAGTGACAGGAATGGCAACGGCAATCGAGGGCGATTTCATTGCAATAACACGTCCTTTTTTTCAAGAAAATGAAAAAGGTGATTCGGAGTCAAAAATGTCTCGAAAATACAGTACACTCGCAAGCGCGATTACGTCAATGATTTCAGCCAATCAGAGCAATTGAATAGGGAACACGGTGCATTATGACGTCGCATTTTAGAACTCGTATCAGAAAATGTCCATTGTTCACACTGTTTCGGTACAAATACCGGTACACTGGCTTTGGAAATATCGGTTTTGGGCATACAAATATTCATATAGTAGTCAAATGTGCTTGCATATCGGTTTTCCATACAATTTTTCATACGATTCTGTGTTTCATCATGTCCATTTTTTTTGGGAGTGCAAGCTGTTTTCACGTAAAAATCGTGACCGCCAGCTGCAACGTTCAGACCCGACCCGACTGCTCAAACATACCAACAGCAACACACAAACACACACAGTGCAGCGGCCGCCCTGCATACTCAGCAGTCCCTCCGTTCGACCGTTCGTTCGTCCCCCTTCTCCCCGCCGAAGAAAGAAAGCATTCGCTCTTCTTCTCGTCCGCTCGCGCTCCAAGTGGCCGTCTTCGTGAGGGCCAGCAAGTCTGAGCAACGACAGCAGTCAGTCAGTCAGTCAAGCAAGCAAGGGGCAAGGACCCGATCGAGTCGTCCCATTCTTTCGTCCGCAAGATCCAACCACAGTTGCCGTTTTTTTACGCTCTCTCCGCGCGTCGTCCTCCACTCCTCTTCCCGCGTCCTTCACAACACAACAGGCAGGCACCGCGTTCGCCGCTTGTTCGCTTGTCTTCTCCGGCGGCCCAGCAGCGAAACCAGGCAGTCAGTCAGTCAGGTCGGCAAAGATTTCCGAGGATAAGCCCCGCTTGGCGTGTCAGCCTCACACGTAACGCACGAAACGCACGAAACGCACAGCTAGAGCTTTTGGCTATTTATACGTAGGCCTCAGCGTTCTGACTCCGGCCAGCTGTCACCAGCGTGACCGACCAGCGTTGGCACCAGCAGTGACCCATAGCAGTACCAGAACAGGCTGATAGAAGAACGGAAAGAAGGAAGGAGAATGGACCCGCGCCAGCAACAGCAACAGCAAGAACCGCCGCTCTTCCTGCCGGCGTACTGGACGCCGACTGACCAGGTGATCATGGAGGACCTGCTGCTGCGTCCGCCCAGCAACGACGCGTCCACGCCGCTCGCGATGACCTCGGCCTCGTACTCCTCCTCCTCGTCTTCTTTGGTAAGCGGCTACTTGCGTGCTGACAGCGTCAGCGGCTTCAAATCCGACGCGCCGCGGATCAAAGTAAAGGAGCAGAGCAGCCGTCAGCACTATGCGGGCAACGCGCGGTCGCGGTCGAACTCGGGCTCCATGTCGGCGACGTCATCGTGCTCGGGCTCGTCGCCGTGCTCATCGACGTCCGCGTTCGCGTCGACTGCGGACTTGGCGCACCAGCAGCAACTGCAGCAGAGACGAGCCGTTCATGGAGCCGCAACGACGGACGCCGCCCGCCCGAGTAAAGTCACGGATGAGGAGCGGCGCGCGCGCCACCGCGCCGTGCAGAAGCGCTTCGTGCAGCGCAAGAAAGAGGCGATCAAGCAGACGAAACAGCTCGCGGCTGAGCTCGAGCAGAAGTACCAGTTTCTACAGATCGCGTCCGAACAGCGATTTCTGGCAAAGGAGAACGAGGTGCTCCAGGCGCAATGTGCCGCGGCTGCAAGTGCGGTCGGCGGCAGCGCGATCCAGAGCGTCGAGCCCTGGCGGCTGCTGCTAAACGAGCACATGGAGCTTGTGCGCGAGTTCTACGAGCCGCTGACGCACGACGCGTGGACGGCGCTACTGCGCAAGAACCTGGAGAAGTACGAGCTCGCGTGCCTGGACAAGTCATACCTGACGTCGGGGCTCACGGTCATGGGCTGGCACGACCAGCGCAAGATCGACGACTCATCGGTCAAGTTTGTGCTCTCGAAGGAGTTTCCGCACATCTGCGCACTCGAGCTCATGGAGAAGACGTGGCACCAGCTCGGCTCACCGGAGACCCACGCGCGCTTTTTCAGCCCCGTTTTTACCGTCAAGGTCCAGGTGCTCCAAGTGATGAACGAGAACGCGCGCGTGATCCACCGCGCGCTCTACAACCCGCAGACCGGCAACATCTCCCACGGGCTCGAGCTGCTTTGTCGCGTGCGCCGCGGCAACGAGTTTATTATCTTTGAGAGCGCGGTCGAGAACAACGCGGTGCACGCGTGTCTGGGGGCGTCCCACCGGTGGAGCCAGATGACGGTCTCGCAGGTCTTCTCGCCATCGTCCAACAGCAGCGGTGGTGGGGATTTGGATAAAGATGGCGATAGAAGCACTGGCTGCATTTACCGCCACGGCGGCTCGCTGCGCCAGTTTGTCGCGGCCAATGTAAAGTACTGGCTCATGGAGATGTTCTTCATGGCGCTGCGGTACGAGAGCGGCATGGTATCGCCGATCTTCTGCCTCACGGCCGAGTAAAAGCAAGCAAGAAAAAGAGACGGAGCAAGAGCGCAGACACCCACACACTTATATCTACAAGTACACAACCAGTTATTTATCGCCAATTCCCGCCAGAACATACCATCCGACCCTCGGATGTAGAGTACGTACGTAAGTACACCACACCGTACGACCGCAGTTGACGCCAGGAGCCCCCGAGAGCCCCCGAACAGAAAAAAGGCATGATTCCCACACGTCCATTCCCTGCCGTGGCGCCATCAAGAGATCGCGACGGACAGGCAACGCGTTGAGGACAGCTAGCTGCCTCTTGGACAATCGCTCCAGCGAATTCAGATTCCAATGCGAGATGGCGAGATGTGAGATCAGTCCAATCCTACCCACGCACCAGTCAGTCCCTACTGGCTCCGAATTCCGCGCTGACCTGCCTCCAGTCAGTCCCACAGCGCCTTCTGCATCGGCATAACAAGCGAGACACGTCAAATGAGAGAGAGAGAGAGAGTCACTCACAGTAGGGAGGGAGGGAGAGCGACCATCGACCTCTACGCAGAACCCAGCGAAGTCTTTACCCATCGAACCATAGTAAGAAGAAGAGGGGGAAGTCTGCGAGACCACACAACTTACTGTACTATTATCATGGAAGTATACGTCCACTGAGAAGAGCCCGAATGCATCCATGCATGCGTTTATGCCTCCCGCCACCCAACAGACGCAGCCACTTGAGACTGAGAGAGTGAGGACTCGCGGTCGTGCAGTGAAGAGTTTGTTTGGCTGGGGGATCCCTATTTTCATTGGAACTCTTGGCCGAAATGTGCGTGATTGAGTGGCGAGTGCGTGCGTGTTGGGAGTGTGGTATCAAGCGAAGGAAGCCATCCATTCTTGTCCCATGCATAGGCTCGAATCAGCGAACAATTCGACTCAAGTGCCTCTTTCGAGCCAAAGTCACTCTTCATTTGGTGTTCCACAAGGACAACTGCGCATTTGAATTTTGCATTGGTCATGCATTTCATAATCGAGCGAGGAACTCTTGGGAACGAGAGGGCGAATTCATATTTAGGCAGTCTGCTGATGACCTGAGCACTCGCGCGTGATAGTGACACAGAGCATTGGAGCAATCTCTATCTATCTACTGTAATTGAGTTATGCAGTCTACATGAGTATGCTCTCCTTAGTCTACCCCCTTCGATTGCTGTGTGTAGAGGGGGCTCATTGACTGCTGACCAGAGTTGATCGCAATGTTCTGCTTCTCTCTTTCTCTCGCTTGCTTGATCTCATTCCCCAATCTGCTTCCTCCAAGCCACACTCCACCTCAGAAACCCCTCACAATCGCTCAAGCACCTCCCCAAACAACATCATCAGGAATACGAAAATGTTCTCATCCACGATGGAAGCGGGTGACATCGCGATCGGCCACCTGTGGCAGAGCGTCGTGGCTGCCGTTGGACTCTCCAAGTTCCTCGCGCGGGACGTCCAGGACCTCGCCCCGCAAGTGCAAGAGTTGTTGCAGTCATTGAGTACCACCGAGGACTTTCGAGCTCAACGTGCTTGTGATATCTGAAAAGTCTATTGTTTTGCAGGAGTGGAGCAGTGTGCCGAGCCCCAAGCAGCTCTAGGCATGCGAACAAAGGCAGCAACAAACCGTCGGTGCAGGGCATGCAAAGTCACACAAGCTGCCTCAGCACCGCATACGAAATTCGATCGGGGTTTCCATCAAGTGTAGGTTAACAACCACGAAGTAGATTGTAAACAACAAGAAAAGAAAGGCATCGTCATCATGAATTAGCGGTCTCAACGAATGTGGCTCCTTTCTTCTTCTCTCGCTAGCAACATGCGCAAGCCAAATGTTACAACTCAGGCGTGCAAGTAGGCTTCCTTGATGTTAGCTCTCACCTGGAAGATGTCAGATGGGCTTGAGGGAACCTGAAACTCGAGTTCACAGTAGATAGCCTGTGTAGAAGGTCTAGACCGCAGCTGGGACCGCCATCGTAAAGGCGCAAAAGTCTACAGCTAGGTATTACGTCCAGAAGTAGAAGCCCGTGGCGAGGAAAATCGAGATCGACAGCGCTTTGTGGAGCACCGCGAGCAGGAACAGCGTGCCCCCAGGCCCTAGGGAACACACACACACACACAAAGTACCAGCATTGAGAGAGGTCCTCTGATGAACGCACAGACGTCGATTTTTGAGGAAGGTCACGTTGCTGCGTACCCCATACTTGACCATGGACCTACCATCACAATGCAGACGAAAGTCGCTGTGAATGTCGAAAAGTCGTAGATCGCAGCACAACCGACGAGCACGCTGTAGAAAATGGAATCGCCCAGCCCGAACTTGATGGTGGCATCTGCAAAGATCAAACAAACGTTGCAGCTGTCAGAACACACTGATCTCGAATCCGTGAGGCTGCTACGGACGAAGTTGCCTTACCTTCTTGACCGCCAGCGTCAGCTTCAGCAGTACGAAGGCGCGCTTTGGCTTTCTGGTATGCCTGGATGATCGCACACGGCATGTCGATGGAGCACAAGCCCATGCGGTGCTTGTGGAAGATCAGGAGCCAGAGGCGGTCTTGCGAAGAGAAAAACTTCTCCGCAACCTCAGGCGCTTTCCAGACATCCTCAGGGCTGAACATTCGGTAGAATTGGCTCAGCGACTCGATCAGCGCGTCCAGGGTTTCGCACTCGTAGGTCGCGAAATCCGACTCGAGTACATTGCGAGGGTGCGTAAGGTTGTTGCCAGGGGTCAGCCCAGCAGGTACAGGTGCGTGAGACAGAGGGCGTAGAGGGCGGGGCCTTTGGTTGTTGTTACTGGAACTTGTACTGGAGTTCCCACTGGAGGTCTGGCGCGGTGGCATGTTCGTGACGCCATCGCACACGTCGGCTACGTAGATGAGACCTTGTGGCAAGCTCTGCTTGCTGATTGAATGCTGTGTATATTGCGATGCAAATGCAGAAGTGAGAACCCTAGACCTGCCTGCTTTCTAGTTCCTATCCGAAGACACCAGGGCGGCAGCCCTGGGAGCTCTGGTTTTGTTTAATCTCAGTTGGTGTTGAAGTTGTACTTGCGCCTGGCCAACCTCAAGGCGACCATATGGAGCCGAAGTGCAGCCCATACCCCAGGGGCCAGGGCGCATAGAGCACATTTGAAGCTGCAAGTCCTGACTAATCACCACAAACCTGGAAGCGGGACTTGCTTCTCAGTCATCATGGCGAGCAGGCACTTCAACGGACCGCAGGGTGTGAGCACCGCACAAAGGTCGTAGACTGCAAACATCAAACAGAAGGTAATGGTCGTCCACTGTACGCAACAGCAGACGTCAAAGCCTACCTACTAGTACCCCATAAGGCGAGACACCATGCAGGAATACCAAAGTACTACTACGTAGTACCACACACACAGTACCTACCTCTGGCCACATGGAGAACTCCCGCGCGAGGATGACGCTGACGAGCACCAGGTAGCCGTGCTAGACAATCTGAGGCGTGCCCTTCTGGTAGAAGATCGTGGCCACACCGGCGAAGCCAAAGTTGGCCATGATGAAGAGGAAGCTGGATCAGTCGAGTGCCCAGCCCGGCTGGTCGTTCACGATCGAGTCCACGAGTTGTCCGCCCACGAAACTCAGAATCGCCGCCGACGTGAACATGATGTACCATCCCAGAAGCTTCATGCAGCTGAACTTATAGAGCAGCGCCATGCCAAACGTCAGCACCGCGATTGCGCCGATGACCACGAGCGCGTCCACCAGCGACATTCCCAGCTGCTCCACGCCGCCATCCGAGTCTGATGAGCCATAGACCAAGTAGGTCCTATATACAGGAGGAACAGGCAGTGAGATAAGAGATATCCTAAGAGGCAAGCACGACGTAGAGCAACACCAACGGGTACGTACTGCATCGACGCTTCAATGCCGGAGTTGCGGTAGTTGGCCACGACAACGCTCGCGACGACCACCGTCACGCAGATAGGCGAGACGATCGCCCAGAACGAGTTGATGCCGTGCACGAGATCGCTCGTCGCCGTTTCTTCATTGCTCTGCTGGTGTTGCTGGTGCTGGTTAATGCGGTCGTGCTGGCGCTGTCCCGGGGGCGAGTCCGTACTTCCGTTGCTGGGCGTCGCGAGCTTGTCGTAGCCGGCAGACTCGTTGCCTATCATAGGGACGGCGTCCACTGGGATCGCGGCGTCCGCGTGCGCATTGCTATCGCCGCCATCTCCCGAGTGCATGTCATGTGGCATGTTGAGGTGGATGTGCTCTTGGAAGGCGTTGTGAGGCGTTTCTATTTAGTGGATAATGGAGCAATGGAGCAATGGAGCAATGGAGCAATGATCACCTCCGTCAAGGGCGAACGTTCGAGTCAACAGGAATCGTTGATCACTCTCCAGCAAGGGGGCATGATCATCTATCTCATCCGGACTCGTACCGTCACAGCACGGGAAGCTTCGGAACGTGCAACTTAGATGTGCTTCGGCGGATTATCTTTCAGGACCTCCACGCGGAATTGTGAACTGAGGACGGGCGTTTGAGGCGACATCGATAGACTGTACTAGTATTCGTTTTCTTCAAGCGCCAATAACATTTCGTTCCGCCCCCACTGCAGCCTTAGCGTAGTCTACCTGTGGCGACTTTTGCAGAATCCTGGACGCTGTCGCTGCCAGTTTCTTCGCGACGACAAACTCCGACCGCATGAGCTTGTGCGTGCCGACCCCGGCGCAGCACAGGCTGCCTATCACTGTGAAATCCTCCGCGAATAGCGGGAGCCCGCAGTAGAAGCCCAAGTTTTATCGCTTCACGGGCTCCATGTAGCTGAAGCGGACATCGGCCTGCAGATGCGGCACCAGCAGCGGCCTGTCGTCCAGGACCGTGCGCCTGTAGAACCCTTCGTGCCGGGGAAACTTCCGCGTCGGGATCTCCATGTCGGTCGCGACCACGTGGAAGTAGTCCTCTTCGACAATAGCCACCATCGCGCCGACGCGCCCGAGCTCTTTGCCCGCGAGCGAGCCGCTGGGATCGAACTACCTCGAATCGCTTCGCCTCGTTTGCGGAGACCACGTAGCGCACGTCCCCCACAGGGTCGAGCGGGTGTTCGTTGCGGTATCCGCGTCTCTCGTTGTCGCTGACGACGCATTCGCTCAGAATAGGTGTTGGTTGCTCGTTCAGCCAGGACTGGAGGGCTTGGAAATGAGCACCTGTCTTCCAGCTTGCGTCTGTTAGTACAACTGGAGCATGGCGAGGACTCCCAGTACTACTGCTACTGCTACTCTTGCTGTTGTTGCTGCTGTAGCTCTTCTCTTGATCTACCATGACCCTGACGAGACGGAAGACCGCCGCCTTCTCGGTCTCCGACTCGGCTTCCTCTAGCTTCTTCTGCAATATATCCGCGAGCACAGCACATAGCGGCCCACGCGGAGACGGGTCTGCCACCACCCCCGCAGCCATCAAACCATCGGTGGCCATGTTCGAATACGAGCACTGGTCGACGCAGATGATGCATCTGTCGAAGATCCGAACACGCACGATCCACGGACGCCCGATGGTGCCGCCCTTCCCTCGTGTGCGTCGCTCTCGGTTTTCCATCACAGAGCACTTCTCGCAGACATTGTAGCCGCACAAGCTGCAGAGCTTCTTCCTCGTGAAGCGGAACGATCTTTTGCAGCCCGCGCAGCTCGAGTTCGTCGGCTTCACGCGCATCTCGTCGATCAGTACCTGCACCCCTAGGCGGCGGCGATGGATGATCACGTTGAGCTACTCAATGAACTCGGCGACGCACAGCAGCCGCGCCTTGACAGCTCGCCTCGGCGCGATCTTCTTCCAGACTGTTTCTACTGTGCTGGGAGTACTCGTCGAACCCGATTCGGAGAAGTATTCGCCGGAGAACGCCACGTGCGTGACTCATCTATTTGCCTCCTCTTCGAATAGAAACCCAGCGATGGCGTTGCGGCCCTGAGCGGCTCGACTTGTTGGTGCTAGCTTTCCTGCAAAGCACTCCTCTGGATGCAGTGACATCTACGTTTTCCGGAACGCATTCACGTTGCTGTCGCTCGTGAGGACCTGTTGTGCGAAGTCGAGGTAGTACCACTCCTCATTGTGGCCAAACAGAAACCCCTTGTTTGTCGAACGCGACGGCCTTGACGAGAAGCTCTGGCGGCGTGTTCGTCGTCAGGGTCTCCTCGGTCGTGATGGCGTGTACGAGCTCGTCGGAGAGAAAGTCGGAGTGGAAGAGCACGCCCATGAGGTCGCAGAACGCCTCGGTGGTTCTTGTTTCCAGCACAAGCTTGAGCTCGTGGAGCGAGCATGGGATTGTCATGTATGCCATGGCTGCAGACGGCGGCGTCAGTACATTCCCACGCTGCGTGAAGATACGCGTGGCGGAGGCGCTTCTCATGTTGGTCTTGCTCTTGTGCGGGACCCAGCGAGATAAAGATACAAGCTGCTGCTGCTCCTGCTGCTCTTCGTCACCATGCATGCAGCTGCTGAGCAAGTCCCAGTCGACTTGCCGAGTGGCGTTCATCGCCATGTGAACGAGTTTCCTGTCGCTGAAACACACGTTGCGCGCCGCGCCGTCTAGGTCGTTCAGGTCGTCGCCCTCGTCGCCGTACGAGGGCATCCATTGCTGAAGCTGCTCCTGCTGTTGACGTCGGTGGTGCTCTGTGGTGTTCATATTCGGGAGTGTGGGGTCTGAAGAGAATGCTGAAATGAAGGACACAAGAGCAGTGAACCTGGAGGCTGGTGATGGTGAACGCGAGCAGCTCATTTGACACAAAGGGGTGGTTGTTGGAGCAAAGTATAATGTGTGCCCATTGACACTTTCACTTTTTCCACCGGCTCTTCTGTGTTATTATCACACGGCCCCGTCTCTGCATCCGTCATGTGGGACGTGGAGGAGGACGCCCTGAAATGTCTTCCAACACTGGTCAGATTGCGGTGGTCAATACTGTGACCCCCCAGCAGCTCAGCTCGCATGGTGCTCACATCGTCGTCAGCCAAATGAAGAAGGCCAAGCCAACCAGCTGCAGCAATTCAAACGTGAGAAGAGAAGCTGGTTGCCGTAGCTGTTGGAGGTGGGCTGCAACCTCACTTGACAGTGTGACCAATGGGTAAATGGATTGATACACCTCCAATCTTTGAGATTCCTCGTTCCAACTGATTTGGAGCCAAGGCAAAGCGAATGTGCCAATTTGGTCAGTATCCTTTGTACCCATTCATTTGCTTGAGGGTGACACCACCTGTCAGGAAATTCTCGAGGCTCTGGTACCCGACTGGCTCCACCGTTGCTGAGCATTCAATTTCGCACATTGTCTTTGCTTGACAGTGAGGACAGTGGATGCTGAATGTCCTTGCTCGTGCGTGTGCGTGTGTGCAGTTTACACTTCCATACACTCACTCACGTGCGTCCACTTACCTTGTCATCGCAGGCAAAGTATCGCTTTCAGATCCTGACAAACGACAGACACGCGCTTGGAAGTCAACGGAGCAAACGGCTGAGTGATGGATGTCCTGGATACCGAAGTCCTGCCTGCCAACAAAGTCATTCCAAGACGCATAGAAGAACTTACTCTCAAGATCTATCTACTTATGCATGCATTTATTTTCTTGTATCATCATCATCATCATCATTACTAACTCCTAATTCCTATGCCCATCTCGAAAAACTGGGATTCACGCACACCATTCTGTCAAAATGCACGCTCGTCTTGTGGATTCACATCGTTCGTCGAACTTACATTTCAGCAGCAAACACAGGGAGCAGCTGTAGACGTGTGGGTACAATCTCGACCGCTCTGCGTCAACATAGTGGCACAGCTGTTCAGAATTTGCGCACCTTTTCGAGACGTTCGCGCAACAACTGCGTCGTCGACGAAGTCGAAGCACCAGAGCCGTTGCTGTCTCCAGATCCAATGAAACTGGAGCGAATGGTTGAAACGGACGACGATCGACTCGCTGCAAACTCGTTAAAAGAGGTGAAGCTGGAGCGAACGCTGGCTGAGGTCGCGGCAACCTCGAAAGATGAACTTGACGCTCGTTGAATCCCCACTCGGGATTTCAGATTCTCGCGGGAGGAACTTGACTGACCGTACGCTGTTGTGGAACCGTTTGTCGTGGGTGCGGCATCAAACAATCGGCGCGTGACCGTATCGACTCCGGATGAAGTGGAGCTTTGGGCTGATGAGGGAGCGCCGTTTCCAAGGCGAGACACGTACCCAGATGCACTCGCACTGCTACCGTTTGTTCCGTTGCTTCCACCATTGAACACCGACATATCCGAGCCTGGATGTTGCTGGGATGGAGAAAATCCCATGCCATTGAGCAGTTCTCGAACTGGTGACGGTATCGGCAGATCCGTTAACGATGCCTCAAAGCTGCTTCGTCGCGTCTTCATCAAACTTTCCGCAATGATGCGCAGTGCCGACTGCATGTTGTCATTCGCAATTTGAACTGCAAACAGATCCGTCTGGGGGAGCGTCGAGAAAAAGGAGTGCATCTGCATGAGCACACCAAAGATGTCGATCCCTTCAAAAGGGTTGAGCGCGTTCGCTTGCGAGTTCGAGATCTGGATCAGCAAACGACCGACAAGCTGATCGAGCGAATCCGACTTCATCAAGTGGTTGTACGCATCCCGTGCATTGTAGTCGCCAACATCATTCCGCACGATGCGCTGCAGCAAATTGATCACGGACGGGTACACTTCACCAGCCTTGACGTTCTCAGTTACACCGCGCAGAGCTTTCACGAGAGCCTTGAACAGCAACAGGAATCGTCTCTTTTCGGACGGCATCGCAGACATGTTCAGCGACGCGGTGCTTGTTCTCGAAGCAAACTCTTCGACTCTTGGATCTAGCATCTTGGAGCAAATCTCGAGGATAATACGCTCGACTGCATAACGCTGGATGTTCTCAGTCGCTTCGCTGCTCAGGAGCAAGTTCAGAATCGGCAAGCTCAGGGAAAGCACCTGGATAACCAGCGGTTTCTTCGACTCGACCGAGCAGAAGCTGGCATGGATCAAGTCACAGAGCTTGATGAAAATGTCATTGACGTAATAGCGCAAGAACTGGAGCTCCGACTCGCCGGATGGGCGATCGATGATCGCATACAAGCCCTTCAGCGCGTCAATGCCGTCGGCATAGTTTGGAGAGCTCTCGTCCACAATCTCCTTCGTGTCCGTCATCAGACAGTCGATCGGGTGGAGCAAAAGTCCTTCGATTGAGTTCTGTGAGTCATCTTCCTGATCGTCCTGGATACTCAGCGACATCATGTCAGCGTCTTCGTCATCCTGAGGCATCCGAGCCGTGTAAGACGAGACCATTGGCGCTGCAAAGCTGCTGTTGAACTGCTTTACTGCTGACATTGGCGTTGGGAAGCTCGAAGCCGCTGGCATACGTGGTGGTGTGATCGCCGTACGAACGTTCTGCTGGATTGCTGGTGAAGGAGGCGCAGCTGCGAAGCCAAACGAAGGCTGTTGGGGCTGCGACGGGGCGCTGATGTTTTCCTGCATACTGCCTGGTGGAAGGTGCTTGATACGCGCATTCAGCAAATCCATTCCCTGCTGTGTTGTCACGCCAGTGAAGCGGAAGAACTTGTCCAGGTTTCCGTCCGTACGGGTGTAAACTGCCACCAGGGCATTGATCGCGCTCTCACGCAGCTCTTTTTCATGCGCAATGACGTATTTGCCGACTTCTTTGACGCACTTTTTCCCCAAAACCTGGAACCCGTACGTGGTAGCGATGTACTCGACCAAATCGATGCATTCGCATCGGCTCTTCATGTTCTTGCAGGCGTTGAAGCACTCCATGAGGTAGTTCACGTACTTCTCGCGGTTGTACACCTCGGTGACCAGCTTCATAATGTCTCGGAATCGCACTCGGAATCTCGGCTTCGACTGACCACTTTCTTGCAGCAAGTACGGGAGAAAAATCGAGGCTTCGACGTCATCAAGCTGGTATGACATTCCTTTCAGCACTTCAAAAAGCTTCACGAGGAAATCGAGAAGTTTGGCTAGCGCTTGGACATTGTTGTCGACAATACGCAGCGTGCACCACTTCAAGATCATATCCAATGCAGCGACGACTTCCTTTGGCTGATTTGACGCACAGGTCATCAAATCCGTGACCGCTGCCATCATCCCCTTCTCCAGAGTTGGCGCAAACAACTTCGCGTGCAGCTCTGCCGACAGAAATGGCTTCCACTCCGCTTCGACCTCTGCCTTGCGATTGTTCATCTCGGTGACAGAAGTCGACTCAAAGATCCACTTGTTGTGCAGCCCCTTTGCCAGTCGCGCACTCTTTGAACTGTTCATTTTCAGCAACGTAGTTGGTGAAGCCTCTCCATCCTCTGATCCCTCTGACGCCAAGTCTCCTGCTCTGAAAGAACTTGGACGCATCAATTGAGCACGCGCAGTAGCACCAACCTTGAGAGAGCTTGCTTTTGCCAATCGAGATGCTCCCAACCCCACCCGAGTTGGGGTTTCAGGTACTGGAGGTGACAGTTGAGGCGCAGCCGCCTGGGGTGCTGCTGCTGAAGGGGCTGGAGGGGCTGCGGCGGCGACGCTTTCACTAACCGAGTCGCACACCTTCTGGATAAGAGGGCGGAGAGTTCGCATTTGAGCGGGCTTGATGTCACGGCAGCCTGAAGTCAGCACCGTATCTTTTCCAACAGACTTGATCACTTCAGCAAGCACCAATTGAGCTTTCTCTCGAGCTTCCGAAGACTTGTCCATCAAACACTGCACAGTCGGCACCACCAAGCCGCTCAGATCCAGTTTGTCGCAATTCTTCAGGTGCTCTGCTGCCCAACTAAGCAGTTCAGCACGTCCGACGGGGTTCAGCAAACCCTCACTGACAGCGGAGAGCAAACTCTCCATGCATGCCGAGGATGTTTGGTTGTTGTGGTGGACCCACTTGTGGAGCGCTTCAACTGCCGCGGTTTGCATGGTTTTCTTGTTGTCCGAGACGCCGCTCACGAGATTTGCACCGAGGATCTTCGACATCTTGCCAATATCAGGTCCGACGCACGACGCAACTATGCCAATCACCTGAGCAGCTTTCACCTTCAGATTCGCGTTCGAGTCGCTGAGTCGGGCTTTCAACGCTCGCAGCACCTCCTGGACTGGCTTCGTGAACTCGATTGCACCTCCAGACGACTCGCAAATACTCTGCACCGAGTCCATCGCGGCAGATCGCTTCTTCCACGCAGCGATATCGTCTTCGCATTTCATATCCGCAAACAACTCTTTCGTCAGCTGGTCGCTGATATCAGCACGGCCAAACAAAGCACCTGGATCAGCTGCCTTCTTCGCTCCTCCGTCTTCGTCATCCTTCACTTGTCGCTTGACAGACGCCATCGCACTCGAAGGATCAAATCCAGTCTTCTTGAACTCCGCCTCAACGATCGCTGCTAACGCTGGCTTCCAGCTATCCAGGCTCAGGATTGGTAGCAAAGCAGGTCCCAGCTGAGAGTACATCACAGCAAGAACAGCGATTGCACTGGTACGGACTTTCGGGTTCGAAGACTCCAAACCTTGCGCTCCTTTCACGAAATCGATCAGCAAACGCGGACTGCAGATGGAAATGCCGAAATCCTTCACACAATCCGCAAGAACAACCAGCGCCTCGATGTGGGCAAGCGGAGCTTTGACGTTCGGCATGTAGTTCAAGAGGCAACCAAGCACGTACGAAGGACCGACAGCCTCGCAAAGTTGAAGCAGCATGGTGCGAATAGCTTCCGCAGCTTTGCGGTCACTGATCTTATCGGCAGCACTTGGCACGACTTGGCAAACGACTCCGCGCGGGAACTTACTGGCAGCGTTCTCAGCAAACGCCCCAACTGCTTGAAACGCACTCTTCAAGACGTTGATATTGCTGTCCTTGAAGTCCTTCACTTGCTTCGCCATGTACACCGTGAATGCTTCAATCGCTCGCATGTTCATCGCACCGCTGTTGTCCTTCGCAAAGCTTTCCAGCTGCTCAATCGCAGTCTTGCGCTCCATCCACTTGGCGCTCGCAAAGCCTTCCTGGATTTCGCCCCAGTTGTCAATGTTCATCTCCGCAAGAATATCTTCAGCCTCCTCTGGCGCCACAGAAACAGCCATTGGAGTAAAATCGCCGCCCCCTGAGGAGCCACCACCACCCGTGCCACTGCCACTTGCCTTCTTTGCTGGCGCTGGTTTACTTGGGGCTTCTGCCGTCGAACTCTTCGCTGCTGCAAGGCGTGACGGTGGGCCTCGGACTGGTGCTTTCTTCAAACCAGGACGAGCAGGTGGAGGTCCAGGAGTGTCTTCTTCTACGGCTTCCACAGGTTTCTTGATCGCAGCTGGAGCAGCCTTAGCAGCAGCAGCAGTAGGTGCAGCTTTTGCTGCTCCAGTCGTCCCGACACTTGCTTGGATTGTCTTGAACGAGCGAGGGTTTTTGCGCGATACATCATCCAGCATGCTTTGCAGCCATTCTGCGATCTGATCCCCTGCCTTGAGAATCACAATGAACGAATCCAGACCTGCTTTTCGAACGGTTGGGTCTGTGTCGTCCATTGCCGCCACGAAGAATCCGCCGAAGTCGAGCATCAGGGCTTTGTCTCCCAAGTTGACGTACTTCTTCTCAACACAGCGCGTCAGGAAACTGATCGTCTGGACACGCGCCTGCGGAGCTTTGTTCTTCGATGCATCCAGCGCCAGCTTGATTTCTTCCATCATCATGTCAATCGTCATCGAGTGCTGCAGGAACAGATCGAGGGTGTTGTTGGTCGCGTTTAGCACCACTGACTTCTTGTCCGACAACTTGCGCATGAGCTCAGGGAACATCATGCGAGCGTACTGGGTGAAATTCTTGCGCAAGCCATCAGAGAGCGCACCGAGAACTTCGATCGACTTGGCGACAATGTTGACGTTCGAGTCGTTCGACAGAATCTTCAGTGTGTTCACCAGCTCGTAGTACTCTCCATTCGCAAGCTTTGGCACGGTACCGATCAGATCCAAGACAATCTTCAGCGCTTCCACTTTCTCGCTCCACTTTGGTAGATCCAGCTTGGCTTTGAACTCTGTCTTCGGGAGCTTCGCGAGCAAGTCGACAGTCTCAGCAAACTCACGCGGATCAAACGCAGCACCAGCCGACGCAGCTCCAGCAGCTGACCCACTCGCAGCGCCGCCAGCTTTTGGTCCAGCAGCAACTGGTCGCTTGGCTCCGCGCACAAACTTCGTTGGGGCTGCTTGGCCGACGGCCATGTCTTTCGTCAACTCTTCGTACTCGGTTTTCTGCGCTTGTCGAAGATTGGACACGATGTCTGCAACCAGCGCGGGACCAGTCCATCGATGGATTTCTGCAATGAGGTTCAGCGCGATCGGACGAACACCATTCACTGTAGACTCACAAAGCGCTGGCAGCGCAGCCTTCACAGCTGGAAGAGGAATGACGCGAGGTCCAAATGCCTTGAGCGCATCCAGGATGTTTGAAACACACGCAGGCGGCACTTTCGGCTTCTTGTTCTTTGTTCCTTCGATCAGAGCACTGACAGTGTCTTCTGCAGCACCCGCTTCAATGAACGCCATCACCACTTCCTCACAGATCTTCACGACACCTGGACGACTCGAAAAACCCTTGTCTGTGATCCGCTTCATCACGCCTGGGACGATGTGCTTCTGGAAAGGCTCGATGTTCACTGCGTACGCGAGCACCGCTTGGACGCCTGATTCCATCGCACTCGCATTCGTGTCTTCGCACATTTTGCCGAAAAACTCTAAGAACGGCTCGACGTCGTCATTGCGTGTATCTTGGCGTTCGCAATGCGCTTTCACGTGGTCAAAACCCTCTTTCCGCAGCTTCCAGTTCTTGTCTGTGATTTTCGCCACAACCTCATCCACCGAAAGGTTGTCTGCAGGTGCATCACCACCACTGCTGGTGCTATCGACAGCCATCGCAACTGCGACAGGCGCTGCTGCAACTGGCGGCATCACTGGTGGCGGCGGTGCACTTTCCTGCATGACAACATCCTCGGTTTCAACCGCAATCTCCATCGGCTCTGCGACTACTGCTTTCACCACGGGTGCTGTGCGCTTCAACGACGTGCGCGCTGGAAGCGCGGACTTACGCTGTGTTGGGATCGGGGGCGAGTTCGCGACTGCTTTGCGTTGCGCCGGGATTGGCGGCGAGTTGGTCATGCGACCCATGGGCGGCGGCATCGCGTCCGCGCCTTCTTCTCCACCCTCGCCGTCATCGTACGCGATGTTCGACGAAATCGACTTGGAGATGCTCACGAGCATCGCGATATCCTCACCCGCGCATAGGCGGCACTTGCAGCTCATGTTACGCAGGCATTTCTCGTCCATCTTTGCTGCTGTTGTTTGGTGGTTTGTGTCGGAAAAAGGCTGAGCGTACGCGTGGAGGGCTGTCTAGCGCTTCAGGCAGGTGGTAATAAACAGGATGAGGCGCTTGTCGTTCGCTGGTGTGTCGGGGCTGGAGCGTGTGGAGAGCAGGTAGACGCAAATACGGCTGACGCGCGCGCTTCCTCTTCTCTCGTCTCTTCACTTCTTTCGCCGCAAGTTCTCTAATGCTTGCAGTTGTTTTGAATTGCGGTCTGTTTCTGGCCCCTCTTCTTCTGTAGCAGTTATAAACCAGCACTATTTCGTACTTTATCGAGTTTTTGAGATTCAAATTAATGACAGTCACTTCAACCTTGGCGTTTTTGAAACCCGAGAAGCCACCCAATATGGGTGACGACACTCAAGTGGGGGAACAATTGCAGTTGAAAACAAACAATTATCAGGTATAACTCATATTGAAATTCAAACATGAGCGCGCCAAAACCAGGCAACCAACATTCTCACTTGCGAATTGCAAGAAGCCATTGGCAGGTGACGGTGGTGATGATGGGGGCCGTGCCGCCGCTGCCGCCTGAGATGGCGGTGACGCAGGCTGCAAGTCTGCTAGACTGGGCTGCGCTCTACATCAGTCAGCCGCGAGACGGCGGCACTGCTCATGATAACGAACGTGGGTCATGTGTCTCGTTCGCGCTCCAGACACTGCTGCAACGCGCGTACGTCTGTCTGTCTGATTGACTTTCACTCTCAAAGCGTTGCCAATAGATGGATGGAGAGATTGATTGAATTGACTAATGAATAATCTGCTGCTGCCTGTAGATTTCCAGCGCTCTGCGACGATGTCCAGGCAGGCGAGCGGACGCGAAGGTGTGACGAGTGGGGCGTCGTGCTGAATGTGCTGGAACAGTTCTATGAGGTATGTTCTCTCCATCACGCTCTCTCTCTCGCTCGTGATGCTTTGTTGTATGAGCACAGTGCACGATTGAACTCATTGCTTTACGAATGGAATGCGAGTTGTGTGCAGATGCCGCTTGGGATAGATAAAGCGCAGCTGCCATCATTAACGAGTCTCGCCGACGATGACACCATCATAGAGAACCCAGCGTTGATCCAGTTGCTCGAGTTTACGCTCGGCGCGGTCGTACAGTGTGAAGACAAGGCCACTTTCGTGCGTGACATTATGGCCATGAGTGATGCTGTTCAAGTCGACCTGATGGCAGCCATTGAGAAAGTGATGGGCTTGCAGAGCAACAGCCAGACAGACAACGGGACTGTCAATCATGAAGAAGCGAGAGAGCCCCCAAGCGCGCGTTCTTCTCGTAACGCTCTCTCAGGTCCAAGTCATACTGCATCCCAGATACAACCGTCTCCTCAACAAGGACCCGCAAACGACAAGAGCCAGCACCCATCGCCTAGACAGCATTCGTCTCTTCATTTTTCTCGAAATGCGGAACTGGAGCGAGCGAAACGCGAAAACGAGTTTCTCAAAGATGAAAATGTAAGCGGCCGTCTGTGCGATCGGAGACTCGATGCATGGTACGTTGACCGACATTGTCAGGAATTCACCAAACTCGCTTACATTTATGTAGGTTCACATGAGTCGAGAGCTCCAAGACACAGCAGCCAAACTTCGGCAACAGGAAGCGAACAACCACACACTCGTGGAAACGATTCAACAGCTCAAGCTCCAGCTCGACGTTGACGTGCTGAAAAGAGAGCGTTCGATGCGAGCCATGTACGACGATCGGATTCTGGTTTTGGAGCGGGATCTCAAGGCTGCAACTGCCGACCTTCACGCGAAAACCGCGATCGCCAATGAAGTCAGCGGATTGAGAGACGAAGTCGATTTACTCCGACCTGTCGCGGAGAAAGTAGCTAAAATGGAGGCGGCGATGGCAAAGTACAAGATGAAAATCGAGGAATTAGCGTTGGTCAAAGAGAAACTACGGGTGCGTTGCTTTGCCACTTTGGATCGTCGATACATTCAGATGGCTGACAAATCTGTGTTGTAATGAACAGCGAATCGAAGATGCGAACGCAGAGCTGACCGACAAGAACTTGTTGTTAGAAGCACAGCTGTCGAAGGCTGCGTCTTTGCAGCGGAAACTCAAAGAGGCGAAAGATACCAACACAGCCGTGGTGAGAGCGCTTTTGTTGTACAACGTGGACTTGCGCTGATTGTCGCCACTGACGTTCGCTGCGCCTGTTTGCTGTGGTTGTGCTTCTGAATCAGGAGTTTCGAGTCTCTGAGTTGGAAGCGCTACTTTCACGGCAGGAGAGTGAACTGACACGCATGCGCGATGACTGGGAGGCGTCACAGAGTTCACTCCGAGAAGCAAATGCGTTGAACTTGCAGCTTCAGAAAACCGTTGATGAGCAGCGTGATGCAGACAAAGTGGGCGGTGCATTCCCTCCATCAGCTGATGCGCTTGCGGGAGGAATCAGTGAGTTCAACCCCGAGTTGATGCAGAAATTGGCGCGGCTCGAGTTTGAGAACCAAGAGCTGAGAAAGCAAGTCAATGGCGAAACCTCTGAGCGAATCGACGGACTTCTAGACGAAATCGGCGACTTGGCAAGGCTGAAGAAATCGTTTGAAGCTCGATACTTTGATACAGAGCAGCAGCTGAATCGAAAAAGCGAGGAGTTTGTCCAGGCGACGCAGCAGATTGCTGCGTTAGAGGAGACTTTGTCGTCGCTGCAGAGAGCCATAAGTGACATGACCGAAAATCGCAATAGCCTGAGCACAGTATTAAAAGAAGCGAGCAGGAGAAACGCTATGCTTCAGGAAGACGCGAACGCACACGAAGTGGAACGACGAGCTGCTTTCGAAGAAAAACGTCGACTCGAAGGTTTGCTGCAGGAATGCGAGACGAGATGCTCCATCCAAGACCAGACAATCTTATCTCAAGACGCAGAAGTTAAGGCGCTGCAGGATTCCTTGAATCGCTCCGAGTCACAAGCTGAAAGTCTGAGTTTGCAGCTTGATGATCGCAATCATTGCATTGAAGACCTTGCATCACGCATATCACACTTGGAAGCTCAAGTTCTGCTACTGGAAAGCGAGAAAGCAGACTTGCTGACGTTAGTGTCAAACACGCAAGAGAAACTGACCAGTCGAAGCGACGAACTTACAGCAATGGCAGCTTTGTTTGGCTCAACGTTTGAAGCGAAAGAAGAACTGGAAGAGCTGCTGCGGAAAACACGCGAGTCCAATGCGCTCCATCTTGCCTTCTTGCAACAGCAGAAAAGCGACGAACTTCGTCTTGTGAAGAACAACTACGATACTCGTCTAAGTAATGAGCGATCAGAGCATCAACACGTCGTTGAGGATCTCTACAAGAAAGCATCGGCTCTGGAATCAGCCCACAGCGACAGCTTGTCCCGCATGACAGTGATTGTCAACGCGAAAGCCATTCAAATCGAGGAGCTGAAGTCAAGAATGCACGAAATGAGCGATACTCATGCAAACGCGATGTCAATATTGAAGACCGAGTTTTCCGAGCGACGGAAAGCGCTCGAGGAATCCAACCTTGCGCTTCAGATGGAGATGGACAAGTACGTGGAGCAACACAGCGTTTCAAATGCTGATCGGGACACGAAAGAGTCCGAGCTCGTCAGCAGGATATCAAGCTTGGAGAAGACGTTATCCGATGAGAAGGCCATTTTCTTTGAGGAAAGCCAGATCCTCAGCGCTCAAGCCCGACAACTGGAAGACTCGATGAATGAGATACGGGCACATTCAGATGCGCAAGAAACGAAGTTGAAAGCGACGATCAAGAGCCAGCTCGAGTCCAATCACCACCTGATCGAGACAAACCAGGTGCTAAAGAGCGAGCTGAAGCGGAAAACAGCAACGGTCGCGCAGCTTGAAAATACGGTCACGCGACTGGAGTCCAAGGTGCTGCTTCTCGAGAAAGAGCGAGTTCACATCTCAAATCAAGAGGAGCGAAAGCGTGAGGTTGAGGAAGAAGAAACCTCATTTTCGTCACAGCTGAGCACTCAAGTTGGTCTTGTCATCGCAGAGCTCGAGAAACTACAGAAGGAACACAAGGAGCTGCGACAGAGGGTGAACTCGTGCCAATGTCACCACAACAGCTCTGACACGGCAAGTATGGACAACACGAAGAAGTACTACCTCGACCGCATCCGACAACTCGAGCAGGTGAAGCAGCAGGAAGAAGATAAACGGCGAGAGCTGCTGCTCGTGAATGCAAAGCTCATCCAAGAACAGAAGCAGTTCCAGACCAAGAACGCGGCCATGGTGAACGAATTACAGCAACTGAGAGAGAAGATGAACAGCTGGCTTCTCCGAGACGAGCGGCGCAGAAAGGATGAGGAGGTCATGCGTCGCAAACTGCAGACTCTCGAGTTCAAATACCACACGCTTGTGACAAAGCAGACAACAGAGCGAGCTCAGACTAGTACGATCACAATTACCACCACCGCCGCTACCAGCAAAACAAACGAAGCGAGTGATGCCACTGAAGCTGTGGATGCAAATGAGGTCGACGATCGCTCCACCATCGACGAGGTTGACGCAGCATCCAGCAAGCAACCTCTAGCAGTCCGAACTGATGAAGCAGACGACAACCACGTGAGCTTATCTCACGAAGACCAGACCGACGAGAACCTGTCACCGAACGTCAGAGTCAACCGAAAGCGCAAGTTAGAAGAAGATGATATGACAAAAGCAGCGATAGCAGCAGAAGGACAAAGTTCAGAAGCAGATGCAAGCAAGATTGCTTTGTCTGAGGCAGCCATGGAAGTGCCTAACACTACTGCAACTACTACGCGCCAGGCAAGTGCAAAGCGTCGAAGAGCGTCGCTCTTCATGGCGAGTCGACTGCAATCGAACCCACCTCCAGCGGACGAAGAAAAGCCCTCCGAGTGCCAGCAGCAGTGATAGCATCAAATGTGCAATATAATCTTTACTCACAGTAGTTCGTGCATACACAAGCCTTTCGTCTTTGCAATTCCACATGCAGAGAGCGTAAATACGAACTACTTCCACGCCAACCCTGCGTAGACTAACGCTGGGCATCACTGCGAAGACAAAACGAAGCCATTTCGTGGGGCAAATTGGTTGTGATGCATTCTCTTTCTAGTTCACAAGGTATTCTAATCTACACGTTAGTGGTTGGCATCTCGGTAAAAGCTCGTGGCGGTGCCGAGGCAGCCCGGATGATTTTGGATCTGCTGTGTCAACAGATTATTGGAGCTGCGCGTTATTCTCGCCTTAGAGCTGCTTTGGACTCGACACATTGCTCCACTCCTGCAAAACAGTAGGAAACCACGCAGAAAATTGTAAGGACGTTGAGCTCCAAAGCTCCAGATGCTGATCGCTGACTTGTTCTACCAATATCACAACTCACTGGCACGAGTGGACCGAGATCCTGGGCGTCCCGCGCGAGGAACTTGGAGGCCGACGGCAGCCACGACGCTCTGGCGCATGTGACCGATCGTGATATCCCCAGCTTCAATAGTTGAGAACATTCTTGCTGATGTTGTTGTTGGTGGTGGTATTTGTGGTGGTGGTTAAGGCTGCTTGGCTGTGACTTGGAGGAAGCAAATTAAAGAATGCGCAAATTGAAGAAGGAGCTCAACAGATGTAGATCCAAGCAGAGCGCACACAAGCTCCACTCGAGCTGAAGATGCACTAAGATGACCAGGATACCGTGGCTCGCGGCCAAGACCAGAGGATCGTGAGGGCACTCAGCCACAAAAAATCTTCATCCTCTGCCTGGATTCTCCTTCCGAGCGCTACCGTGTGTGTGTGAACTACCAAATCAGGTTGCTTTGGTCCCACGGCCGCCTGGGTTGATTCTTCGCAGCCAAATCATTTTGGACCTCCAAGTCTCCACTCATTTGCCTCGGGTACATGTATTCGCACAGAGCTTGCAGAGCAGTTTTTTGTGTGAGCGGCAGTGTTGTCGATGCCCCCACGAGCGCGGGCTCTGAGTCCTTCGTATTCATCATTTCGTGGCTTGACGCAGACAGGCAGATACCTGCGGGTGATTGTACTTGTGCATTCCTTAATATTTTGCTGTCAGAAGGCAGACGAGAGACACAATCAGCATCCTCTCTTGCGCCATACTCCCAGCTCTGACCATTGCGAGCGCATACTGGAGTGTACTACTTCGAAGTACTACAGACGAGCCCCAGTTCCGAGATCCTTAGGAGACGAGGCATTCCCTCCCTTCCTCCTGTGTGGCAATTCCAGAGTATTTCGACTTCGAAGTCACCACCTTTGATAGCGAATGAAAACTTGCACTGAAGCAGAGATGCTATTCGGTGGTTCTGTGTGCGTAAATATTAGAGAGCGTATGGGCATGAGATTTGGATTCTTGTGGCGACCACCTGGTCCTGTGCAAGTGAGTGGTAAGGAACGTATCACAGACCCCAATTAGGTCGAACCTGATTTCCACAATGGGAAACCAGTTTGGAACCTCACAAATGTGGGGCTGGCACAGCGTACGATCGGTGGTCTCACATATGGAAATCCGCTCAGAATCTGGTTTGTCCTCTCCGGTGGACTTCCTCTTGAGTCAAATAAGGAGAGCACTGGAGCCCTTGATGGCGTGTACTACCAGCACGCCCAGAAGTCTATCCACTCTGAAGCACTTTCAGACTTTGGTCATGGCTGGTCTTGTTTCACAGACGCCAGAGGTCGTGTGGCCTCATGGTCGCGATCACTGACATTTTCATTCTCCGATTGGCATCCTCCAAGCCATACCATCCACCGAAAGTAAGAGCGTAACTATTTTCGAGCCCCACCACCACAGTAGCATCTACAGCTCCAAGAACGTTCTCGTCCACTATTGAAGCTGGTGACATCGCGATCGGTCACATGTGCCAGAGCGTCGTAGCTGCCGTCGGCCTCTCCAAGTTCCTCGTGCGAGACGTCCAAGATCTTGGTCCGCTTGTGCTGGTACGTTGTTGTCTACCTGTTATCAACTGGTGGCTACTGGTCAACATTTCATTTGGGGATCTGGACCCTAAAGTATTTACAATGTCTTGTTGTTGTGCAACAGGAATGGAGCGCGTCAAGTCCAAAGCGTCTCTCGGCGTGAACAACAAACGCAGCACTGCGCGAAAGTAAAAAGCTGCAGTCGATCTAAAGTCATCTGACTATCTCCACAACCTTCGATTGAACCTCCAGTCGCCTGGACATCAGCATGACAGAGTTAGACATCCACATACAGTGCTGGCCAATGCTATGGGGACACACACTTTTTTGTGATTTTTTTTTATCAATACATGCAGTCCTCTCAAATTGACACACCACAAATATTTTATACCCCGCCAAAAGCGATAATATCACTCAAAAAGCAGTTGCGTGGACCACTTCACTTGCGCAGCCATCCACGCTTGTCATGCGTAGCAGGCCCAACTGCGTTTGTCACAGCCACTCATGCCTGCCACGTTCAGAACGCCAGCCAAACCAGCCATGTATCGCAAGCAATGCCATTCAAAACAATGAGCTTCGCAAAGCAGTGCGTGCGACTCACAAGGGAGCAGCAGCAACTGCTTCGCAAGCATCACGCGTCTACGCCAGGACTGACACAACGCGCGCTCGCAGACTGGGCTGTCGCCACATTCAAGCTCGCGAGTGCA
>JAADVN010000203.1:0-27205 GCA_023335535.1 Globisporangium spinosum
AGTCGTGCTTCCACCATGAGAGCGTCCCATGTGTTTTCTATTATATCTGAAGATTTCAGCACCGGAGAGTAAAAATTGAGGGGAAAATCTACATTTTCATAAAAGAAAAAAAGAGACGTCCTTAAGATTTTGGCGCGCACTGTAGCACTCCCTTCATTTAAATCGTTCATTAATCTAGAAGGCATCTACTGTTCTCCGATGCCAATCAATGCCAAAACCAAAAGCAAAACACTCCACAAAATACCAATCAGAAAGAGCTCACACAACCACGATGGTGATGCTGCTCCGTTGTTCATTGCGCGCGCGTCTCACTGCATGGCGCTCCACCGCGCTCGCCTCAGCCACTGCTGTTGCGCCTGCCAACAGCAGTAGCACCACTGCTCTGCGCGCCACCATCTCGTCCACGCGCTCGCTCTGCGGCGAGTTCTCGGACGTGCTCCACTTCGAGACGATCCAGCCGCCCAACGAAACGCTCACGCCCGAGTCCTTCAAGCGCAAGGCGGTGCTCGTGGTCAACACGGCATCCAAATGCGGCTACACGCCGCAGCTCAAGCAGCTGCAGGAGCTCCACGAGCAGTTTGCGGTGCGCGGACTCGTGGTGCTCGCCGTGCCGTCCAACGACTTTGGCAAGCAGGAGCCCGGTAGCGACGACGAGATCCTGGCGCTGTACACGTCGGACCCGTACAAAGTGACCTTCCCGATCACGAAGAAAGTCGAAGTCACTGGCGATAACGCGCACGATTTCTTTGAACGCATCGTGATCGAGTACAGTCGCTCAGTTGCGCCAACGTACGTTGACGGCTGCACGATAATGGTGCGAATGTGGTGGTGTGACTGAATTGGAAGCTAACGTATTTCTGCTGTTGTGTGTGCAACCTTGTTGAATGCCTATAGCTGGAACTTTGACAAGTTTCTGCTCGACCACCACGGCGACTTGCGCGCAGTGTTCCCGCACGACACGGAGCCGCTGGTGCCTCAAGTGCTCGAAGCGATCGAAGAAGTTTTGAACGATCTCCCGCGCTCGCTACACCCAGACGGGGACGAAGGACAAGACGAACGAACTGAGAATGAGGAAGAAGACGACGACGAAGGTGAGGATGAAGATGAGGATGAAGCCGACGACGAAGATGATGATGATGACGAGGATGAGGAACGAGACCAGAAACCGTCTTCGTCTAGTGCACCGTCCGCGTCATCACCGAATGGGTCGTCTTCCAACTGATCTGGTAGCTTGTTTGCTGACTGACTCCAACAAAGTGCCTACTGCTGCTGAATTTATCGCAGCCAGTGTCTACGACAGTGAACCTGTTTGTTCAATTTCGTCCATTTTGCGATACCTACGATTCTCCGCTCCTACTTTTGACATTGAGGGTTCAATCGCACGACACACCTGTTTGTTTGCTCACGATAGTGCAGGAATGGTGTGGTGAGGATCTGCGACCAAAAACCGCAGCACCAACAAGCTCCCGCTCCTCGTGCGTAAATATCGCACAGTGTAGAGCTCTGTGTTCTGGTGACTTGCATCCGCATCTCCGCACCAGCGGAGGTCAGTCAACGAATCCTTGAAGTGCAAAATGTCCCTTAATATAGCCTACCCGTTATAATGCAGCCCCACTCCAATACATCCATAAGCTATAATGCGACTACCTGTGTAAAATAAACAAAGTGGCGTCTACATTCCTTGACTATTGGGATAATAGCCGACTACAATGTGCTATAAAAGGGGGGGGGTGTTCAGGAATGCAGCATAAATGCCAGTACAGACGCCATGTTTCCCTTGTTTCCCTCTGCCATTCCGCAATTTGAAGATGGAGACGACATGCGCCACCACAGCAGCGATGCCCGAGGACTTCCACGCGCTGCTCCAGTACGCAGATGACGTCGCAGCTGTGCGTGATCCTATTTTATATCTATGTGTCTGTGTGTCTATGTGTTAATAAACTGGTTGTTTTGTGTCATTTGACGCCTCTGTGGTGTCTCTTTGCGATGCATAGGAGCCGAGCCCCGAGACAACCCCATACGCGTCGCACTACCGCGCCCTCGAGATCCTGCAGAAGCTGCTCACGACGCTTACCTCACAGCCGGTAAGCGCTAGTGTGGTTGAGCGTGTGGTAATGCTTCAAGGTTGCTAATTATGTGCGTGTGTGCTGCTGCTGTGTGTAGGAGATCGCGCTGGTGAATGCCAAGCTTGGCGCGCTGTATCTTCACGTTGAAGAGCCTCACAGTACGTTATCTGCGCATGAGTTTTGTATTCGCTTACATTGACTCAATGACGTTAACCTTGTCGTAATGTTTATCCTCCTTCGCGCGCGTGTGTGTGTGTGTTGATATCTGTAGATGCGCATCCAGCATTAGACAAAGCGGCATCTTTTCTCTTTCCAGAGCTCTTGGCGTTTGCCGCGATGCAGCAGCAGCACGGTGAAGGCAATGAGTGGACAAAGCGCGAGATCGATGCGCTGCTTGAAAGTGAGTTCGTGGTTGTATGTGCGACAGAGAGCGAAGCTGCATTGTACAATGGGAATATCTAGCAAAGATCTCGCGCGATGCTCATTCAACCTTTTGGTTTTCGTGTATGAGCAGAGCTGCCTGAAGTGCGAATTCACAAAGACCGAGAGGAGTATACGAGCAACGTTCTAGGTATATAACTGACACGCCTCATCGCTCGATATTTTATTCAGGCATGTCGGGTTGATTGTTGACAATGCTGTCGTTGTTGGTACTTTGTGCACCTAGAGCTTTTGAACCAGCTGGGCATCCTGTGGTCGAACCGAGCGATTCCTGTACGCGCACTCTGTTTCTTCCAAGCCTCTGAGCAATTCTGCGCCTCCCAAGAACGAAGTGTGTCGACTAACAAGGGAGATACTGCTGACGAAGAAGATGACTCGAGTTTCCCGCTCTTCCGTGATGTGCGCGCGCACACGAATTTTTATCTCGCACAAGTCTACGGGAGCTTGAGCATGCCGGATGAGTCGGCGCAGTGTTGTCTCGCGACGCTCGAGTTGCAGCTGCGGTCTTTGGTGCTGTCGCCACCATCATCAAGCGATGAAGACAATGACAGTGCCGCTAATGGTGATGGTGATGACGACGATATGGAAGGCGTTCAGGATTGGGTCAAGAACTGCTTGCGACTCGTAGACTACTACCTGGCGGCAGACAACTTGAAAGACTCAGCGACGTGTCTCCGTGCGTGTGAGTACTTGCTGTCCATTGTTATCCGCGAGGGTACAAGCGGCAAGGAAGAGCACGAGAATCCGGAAGTGCAGCGCGCCGAAATTCAACTCAACTGGGCAAAACTGCATCATCTGGCGCTCAAAATCGCTCAGTTCCGACAAGAAGGCTTCGAACCATCAGCTCCACTGGCCCGTGCAACCGCGGCGATGGAAAACACACTGGCGAAGACTGCTCACCTGAAACGGCACAGCAGTGCTGCCGCCGCCGCTGCCGCTACGCCATCGGAGACGCAGTTGAACGAGTACGTGCCGTATGACACCATCACGAACTTTGACGTCGCGCGCAAAGTGTTCAAGATGGGCATGAGCGCGTGCGAGCGTGCGAAAAAGGTGTTTATCCTCGATGGGTTCGTAACGCAGTACGTGCGCATTCTGCAGCTCGAGAGTTTGTTTTACAAGCGTCTGCTGCATTTCGAGCCCGATTTGAAGCGCCAGATCGCGATGCATTTGCGACGTCTAGGCATTTTGAGCCCGATCCTACAAGAACAGCTCAACCCAGACGCGTACTGCGCGCTCTTGCAGGAAGTGTGCTACGAGTGCGCCGAGGTCGCAGCGGAAGTATACGATCTCAAGCAGGAGAAGAAGCACACGACAGACGACAAAACCAATGCGTACGCGCTCAAGGCGATCAACTGGTACCAGCAGTATCTGCTTCTGTTCTACCCCACAGCAGCAGCAGCAGCTACAGGGGAAACTCAACAACAGAACCAGCAGCAGTTGCTGAGTGGGACGGCGGTGCAATTGCCGTCGGGTTCCATGAGTGCGAACGAATTCCGATCGGTGCTCCTCGGGTACTTCGGACTCGCGCGCGTATGTGGTCGACTGCAATTCCCACTACAAAAGGAGAAGACCGTGCTGTTTTGGAAACAGAGTCTCGCGTACCACCAGGCGGTGCTCGAGCTTGTAAAGAAGTACGAGCAGAAAGGGCATGCTCAACAACAAGAGCAAGGCGCGGTGGCTCTGCACGAGCTCTTTCATGCAGAACTCAGCATCAGCAAGGAGATGGCGGAGCTGCTACCAGAGAAGATCAACCAGCTCGTGTACAACGACAAGCTGCTTTAGCCCACTGGCGAACGGGTGAATGATACTTTGTTTAGTTCTTTGTTGTTTTGTTTCTACTGAAGCAGGCTAATACACTTTTGCACCATCGATCAAGCTATCCATCAAGCATTCACTCACGCACAGCAATTTTAAATCTCCTTGAGAATCGCGTGCGTGGCGTCGTCGTATCGGAATCCCTGCTTCGTGAACGCCGGCGAGCTGAAGAACTCGCTCAGGTCGTAGATGCCCACTGCCTTGGCTTTCGCGAGCAGGTCCGTTCCAAGGACGCTGAGCGTCGTGGCGTTGCGCTGATGTTTGAGCAAAGCCTTGCTGCTCTGGGTCTGCAGACGTAGCTGGTGGTACGAGTGCGCTGCTTGGAAGAGCTCGTGGAGCACGTGCATGAGCAGCACGTTGTTGTCCTGGCGGTATGTCAGGTATGGACGGAAAAGGCGTCGCCACTGGCGCTTGAACGTGTACTTTTGCGCATCGCAGAGACTCTCGGTCATGACGCGGATCGCCATGTCCAGGTCGTCGTTCGTGACATTATCGCGCAGGTGCATGCGCGCGTACGCCTCGGACATGCGGAAGAGCGACTCAATGTGTCGCACTGCGATGGGCACTGCACCAGTGTGCTGCGACGCCTTGCGAAGCTGCGCGTAGAAAGTTTCGACCTTGCGCGTGTCCAGGTCGCTCGACATGACGGGATTCACGTACGTTCTCGCGTACAAAATGTACTTTTGCAACATCTCTTGGCTGATTGTCATGCCACCCCCAGCAACAGTGGTGTCGTCATCCACGTTCATCGACCGGGTGAGCTTGGAGAGCGAGTTGTCTTCATTGTCTTCTTCTTCCTCCTCCGGGCGCTCAGTGTCGTCTTCGCCTTCACCAGTGTGCTGCTGCTTCATGGGGTTGCTGCGCATGTGGCTCGAGATCACAAAGTCCGCGAGGCGTTCGTCGTCAACTGGGTCGACACGATCTTGAAGCACGCAGAGCACATCGAAACGCTGCAGGATTGGGTCCGTGAGCTCGACATTCTCGGCAAACGTGCGTGCAGGGTTGTAGCGACCGCCGATCGGGTTTGCCGCTGCGATCACCGAGCAACGCGCCTGAAGGGACGTCACAATACCCGCTTTTGACACAGAGATGCTTTGCTGCTCCATGGCTTCGTGAATACTCGTGCGATCCTGCTCGTTCATCTTATCAAACTCGTCAATCAGACACACGCCCTTATCGGCGAGTACGAGAGCACCACCCTGCAGCACCCACTCCTTTGTGAATGGATCACGAGACACGCCAGCAGTCAAACCGACAGCAGAGGCACCTTTGCCCGTCGAGTACACGGCACGTGGCGCGGTGCTCTTGCAGAATCGCAGGAATTGGGACTTGGCAGTTCCAGGATCGCCGACCATGAGCACATTCAGATCGCCACGCACGCGCGAGTTCTTGATGAACTTTGGCTTGCCACCGAAAAGCGCGAGTGCGAGTCCAGTCTTCACTTGCATGTGGCCATAGATCGATGGAGCGATACTATTGATCAGGATCTGGCCGATGTTCGGGTTCTTCGCCAGCTTGAGGATTGCCTTCTTGTCTTCTGCAGTTAGGATCTTGCTCCCCAGCACATCGGCACGGCGCTCGACGTGGTTCGCTTCGATAACCGTGCGGAACACGGGGAACCCATCACGCAAGTTCAGTGTAGGGTCCGGCGTGTTCGTGTAGATGCCTGTGATCGCGACTTCGTCACCCGGTCGGGCTTTGTCAATCAAATCGCCCACTAAGATCACATCCTTGCTTCGAGGCACACGACCTGGGGGCACACTTCCTGGGGATTCCTGAAGCGTGATCTTCTGGTAGTTGCGGTACACTGTCTGCTCCGTGTTGACGTGGAATGGACCGCGGTGCTGACACTCTGGACACGAGTTGAGCTTGATCTCTTGGTGGTTCTGCTGGGTGAAAGGGCCAATGACTGTGCCACACCCTGGGCAATTCACCTTGACGAGCTTCAGCTGGGGGAACACTGAGGTTCGTCGTGTCACGACGCCCGACACTTTGATGAGGAAGTTCAGGTGCGCAGTCCGCAAGTCGCGGAGATTCTCGGTACCAGGGAGATCCAGGATGCGCACGTAGATCTCTTGGTGGATCGTGTCGTAGTACGGGAACAGCGCGAGCACGACGTCGCGCGCGACTTCCTCCAAGATCGCCAGCATGTCCTTTGGCGCCTCGACGATCCACGCTGCGATCATCGACATGCTGTGGATCACGTCGCCGATCTCGATCTCCAGCGACTGTTCGTTGCGCTGCGCCATCTTCACGATCTTCTGGTGGTACAAGAGTCGGTTGTTGCGATCCGCGAACGTGTTCAAGAAGTTTTTCTACGAGTTGAGCAAAAGAGAACACAGAGATGCAGCACGCCAGTCAGCATAAGGATTCAAATAGACCGTATGCATAGCCAGGACCGTACGAATCGTCTCTTGATCTCGTTGCGGGGTCGTTCAGTCGCGATCCACTCTCGCAAAGGCACGTCAAAGTGCTCCAGGTTGATGATCTCTTCCTCTTCAAGCTGCTGCTCGTTCATGCCGAGATCGTAGTCGTCACCACCTCGACGGAAGCGCCGTCTGTGGGTGTCGTCTCGCTCCATCTCCTGGTCTTCTTGGAATACCTGCGCGATACGACCTTCACGCGCGTCACGGCGGTTCAGCTCTTCCTCGACGAGGCGACGCGTGTCCATATCCATGTCATCGAATCGGCGGTCATCGAGCTGCTCTGCGTCATATCGATCTAGAGTCTCCATGCGACGGTAATCCCTGTGTAAAGTAAAACACACGCACGTGCGATGGTTAATTACGATGAGCAGAGCAGCGCATCCATCGATACGCATTGCATCCAACCAGCTTACATTTCTGCATTCTCCACGAGATCCTCTCCCTCGTCGTCATCTTCTTCCTCGGAAAAGTACTGGCGCTCTCGCTCCTGAATGTCGAGTTCGTCCACGATCTCGTCGTCGATCTCCTCTGCCTGGTCGCCGTAGTTATCGTCTTCGTCGTCAACGCCGTCCAGGTCATCGCGGTATGCGGGTCGACCAGCACCAGCACCGTCATCATTACCGCGTCCATATCCGTAGTCACCGCCGTCGTCGCCATCATCGTCTCCGCCATCATCACCATCATCGCCGCCTGGAGCTGCTTGCGCAGCTGTTGGAGCTCCTCGTCGAAGGCGCCGTCGCTTGCGGCTCGGACTGTTGCCCTCTGCGTCACTGTCGAGGTCGCTGTCGATGCCAACGCCGCCAGCGAGAGCTGCGAGCGTGGAGGCCACAGGTGCAGCCGATGCATCCTCCTGCTCCGCAGTGCGCGAAGGCGACGCGTTGTCGCTGGGGGACGCCATTGCTCTTTGTGCTGCTTTGTGCTGCTTTGTGCTGCTTTTGTGGTGATCTATCTGTCAAGCGTTTTGCCTCTTTTTGGCGGGGTGAACAAATGTTTTTGCGCGCCAAAACCCTCCCAATAAAGTTTCATGAATACTAAATAGCACAAATAAACATATGTGCGATATATAGTATTATTGTAGTCAAGCAAAATAGTAAATTCTACAGCAAGCAGCTTAGATAAACCAATGAAATTCAATATTAGCCTTGAAACTAGAGTGAAAGTATACATTAAAGAGCAAATACTGAAATATGTATTATGTAAACACACAATTTACCTTTATTACAATACTAGAAATGACTTTGAAGCTGCCCAACAGGTGCCGAATATATTCGTGTTGAAGGCTCTTCAAGCGCGACTTACTGAATCCATTTCGAAAAGTCGTGCGGATCTTCACATTGACTGGCGGCCACGCAGCACGCAGCAACACGCAAAGCTCAATGATGCCGCTCAAGTCTGTCCATCTGTGCAAGCAGGGAAAATTCACGAGGAGGGAATTGTTTGTATACAAGGAGCTTCTATTCGCACTCAGTTCGCTGGCAGTTATCATCACCAAAAGGAGTTGTTTGGAGGCTCGAAGGCATCGCATTTATTTCCGAAGTGTTGCCGTCCATACGAGCCAGAGCACACGACTCAGGGGTTCTAAATGAAACAATGTACACATCTTCAAGTTTTGTGAGGCATTAGAGACCTCGACGAGACCATATCAGAGCGAGCAATGGAGGTCCATGGCAATCGAACTGGAGCGTCTTCCCATGCAGTAGTGCACACTCTGCATTGGTGGCGGTCAGTTTCATGTGGTCAGTGCAGACGGGTTGGGCGAGAGACTCTAGCACCGAGTTGTTGCTGCCCCTTCTAACAGCTCTCTCTCATTCGCCAATTTTCCGACCCAGTAGCAAGTTCCGAGTAATACCAGCTGAAAGTGTCGATGAAGACCCGCCTATCAACTGTGCTCGCGGTTGCGATTGCATCATCGCTAGCTCCAGTGTCCGCCCTGCAAGGCTGTGCCACGCCAGTGGGTGGCTGCTGTGGCAATGCTCAGAGCTCGCTCTGCTATCTACCAGCTACTTCGTACTGTCAGCCGTGGAACGCCGACTATTACCAGTGTCTCGCTGTGCCCGCCGACTGTAGTGACTTTGAGACCGACGTCGACTACGCTGGCAACGACATTGGCAGCTACTCCAAGGGCTCGCGTGTGCAAGGTGGGTGTTGTGTCCGGCAGTAGTCGTGTGGTTGCCGCATCATCGCCACTGACTCCAGCCCCAACACCAACACCACTAACCCTCTCAAGTGACGAGAAATGCGGCGCGATCTCCAAAAGCGCCGGCTTCACTGGCTGCGACATCAAGGTGCTAACCCCGCAGGGCCCACCTCTGGAGATTGCTGTATCCTGTGTGCGAGCACCAAGGGCTGCAAGGCGTACTCGTTCCACATCTACTACAACGCGATAGTGCAGCGATGTGTGCTCAAGTCCGGTGTGTGCAGCACGGCGCTGCTCCGGAAAGGCGATTTTGCCGTGGTGTCCGCTGACGTGATTTCGCCATTGTAGTTGGTTGTCTTGCTTGGCGCCCGCTGCATTGAGGATGGAGGGTGTCATTGATATGCTTTGGCCCTTTAAGAACTCCGCTGAATATGTCCTTTTCGATCAATAAATGGTAAGATTCATTGCAATTTATAATGTCTCTCTCACTTTGGCTCTCTCTCTCTCTCCTCCTTACCGTCCATCCATCATCTAGACGTTCATCCATGTGGGCTGGTTCGGGTTCTCGCTGCCGCGCGGGATGGGCTTCGGCACGGGCGGGCTGTCCACGATCGGGTGCAGGGATTCCGTATCATAGTTTATCACGGCCGTCCGCGGCGCCTGCTTTGGCATTGGAGGCGCGATCGACGGCTGGCACGCGACCCCAGCAGCGCCCGTGCTCAGCGGGATCGCGGGCTTCGTGCTGTTGCCAAAGACAAAGATCGCGACGATGTGCAGCGCTGCTATGCCGACACAGCCGCGCCTTCGAAGATCAGGATCACGTACGTTTTGCAGCGGCATTGGTCATCCAGGTTCTTGCTGATGTGCCACATCATGATGCCCGCGATCGCAAAGATGATCGCGCGGCTGACACGATAGCGCAGGAAGCCAAAGAAGTAGAAAAGCCCCCAGTCGAGCTCCACGAGCGTTAGCAGCACGCCGAAGCAGACCCCAAGGAAGCAGATGCAGCCGAAGCTCATCTGGCCTTCGAACACCGCCGACGTGGACTTGGAAATGTGGTCGAAGTCGCGCAGGAGAGCGCGAAAAGCGCGGCACCGACCGCCGCAATCGCGACCCGGAGCATCGGCCGGAAGTTCTCAAGCTTGGAACCCATAGTTTGGTCGCTGTTTGACTTGGCTGGCTGTAGTTGTAATGATGTGCGTCACGCTGGACTCGGAGACTTGGGTTTAAGTTGTGGCTGAGATGCGATTCGATCCGATGCGATGAGACCCAAGTAAGTCTCTTTTTGCGTGTCGTGTCTGCGGATTGGGAACTGGCTGAAGCCAACAAAAGTATGCGAAAGCAAGCAACGAGCCGTGGGTGCGGACGGAGGACCCTTTGGAGGACGCGCCCCTTCCCATTCTTACCACCATTTTTATAGCGATTTTGTTGGATCCGATACTGAACGGTGTGATTAAAAGGCGTACGACGTATCTTCTTGGCAACTTTCGCCTTCACATCAGACGGCTCTTGTCCACAAGTTCTAGATATCTGCTTGTTCTGGTTGTTGCAGCGCGAGTGCGGTCGGGAGGGTATCTGCTTAGCATCTCTTGGGCGTATTTATAGGGACGGAGTGGTGAGGTGAGAGGAACAAGATTCGCCAATCCAGATCTCAAGGTTTGAAGGGGGAAAGAAAACCTGGACATGAGCATTGGACGGACCTCGATGGATATTCGTCTACTGACAGAATTGAAGTGACTCTCTTTTCCTTCCAAGCCAAAGCGTCAGAGTTTTGACCAGTCTTTGCCAATATTTGCTAGCTTGCACCTGTAAACCAATACCTCTTTAATCTGTTTTCATGACCTGGTATATTTTTAATGCTTTAATAGCAATATCATCTTCAAAACGTATACCCTGTCCGATACGATCTTTGGCATCATCATTCCACAAATTTATTTACCTGCTGACGCCTTCTCCAACACCAGAACCCAATTGTACCAAATTCTTTTGCAGGATATTGTACTATTTTCCTTTCGACCGTATAATTCTTACGCCAACAGTTCTCTACCCCTCTCCCCTCTCCTCTCTTATTCCCGCGCGCGCCTATCATTCACTCGTCACACCCGCCGCCCATACAAACAGTCCCACGAGGAAGAGAATGTGGCGCGCGCACGAAGAGGCCGCTTCCACCGGCAGCCCCAGCGCCCCCAGCAGCAGCAGCGGCGGCGCGACCGCCTCTCACCAGCGCTCTGCGTCGTCAGGTCCGTCGGCCGACGTCATGTGGAAGTTTGACGCGCCGTCGTCGTCGTCTAGCGCCACCGCTACCAGCAGCAAGAGCGCATCTGCCGCCACCAACAACCACGGCGTGATCGGCTCGGGCAACGTGCACGCGGCGTCGCGCTTCCTCTGGAGCCGCATGGCGCCGGAGGAGGAGGAGCGAGAAGAGGAGGCGCTACCGTCCTACCTCTCGTACCTGCAGCCGGCGTTCCGCACGTCGTCGTCGTCGTCGCTCTCGGCGCATTCCGTTGCGTTCGACGACCCGCTGCGACGCCATACTGGAGGACCGCCGAGCCTGGGTAACCCGACCACGACACTGCCGTTTGTACCCGCCTCAGCCTCAGCACAGAGCAGCAGCTTGTCCCATCAGCAGCAACGCATGGGCTACAGCACGAGCACTGGCGCGCAGTACAGCCAGCAGCAGTATTACAACAGCAGCGGCAGCCTGGCGAATGGTTCGATAATGACGGGGAACAACCACGCGAGCGTCCAGGTCGAGTCCAAGTCGCGGGAGTTTGCCAACGCGCTCCAGGAGTTCATCCTCACGCAGTTTGAGGCACAGCAGCAGCTTCAGCAGTTTGAGGCACAGCAGCAGCAGCAGAGCCAGACGCATAAACCGCAGCCGCCTGGACTAGGCGGAGTGGCCAGCGGAGCGTCGTCGTCTTCCTGCAACTGCGAGCCGCTCAAGGTCCGCGTGAACGAGCTGGAGCACCAGCTGCAGACGCTGCAGGTCCAAGTGGCGTCGCTCCTGAAGAGCGGCATGGGGAACACCAGTGTGAACAGCAGCATCGTCCAGCAGCAGCAGCCTCCACTCCCTGGGTCCTCAATGGGCTCCATGTCCATGTCCATGTCGATGGGACCACCGCAAATGCCACCAATGGCGGGTATGCAGGCGATCCCGCAGCAGCCGCCGCTGCCTCCAGGCGGACAGCAGCAATTGTCGCCGTCGTCCTCGTCGTCACAGCTGCCTACGGGCATTGGCAGCGCCATGAGCGACCGCGTATCGACATTGGAGGGTCGCCAGAGCGCATTCCAGTCGCAGTTGGCGCAGATCTCCAAGGTACTGGGCGTACCAGTGGGCAAACATGGCAAGAACAGCCAGGTGAAGACGCTCGTGCAGACGCTGCGCGAAGAGATCGACATGAAGGTGGTCTCAGGTGAGTCAACAGTTTGGTTTATGGCTGGTTTAGCGTATTGTATTCGTGCTGTTTGGAAGAAGATGGTGAGGACTCACAACCATGTTGTATATGCCTTTTATAGCAACGACGGAACTGGAGTCCAAGTGCGTGGAGAGCGTGAAGGAGCAGCTGGAAGAAGTCGTGGAGAAGATCACAAAGGACGAGCTCCAGGCGCAACTCAGCGATATCGCTGCTGCCGTGTCCGTGTCGTCCTCGTCCTCCTCATCGTCGTTATCTCCTGCCTCGTTATCCTACGAGACCGTGCTTGGTGCACTCGCAGAAGAGCACGAAGCCTCGCTCACGAAGCTCAGCACGTACTTTGAAGAGCGTTTGGTGCAGGAAAGCAAGCAGCGCGTGGGGCTCGAGAGTCGCATCCAGACGCGCTTTGGCGAACAGGAGGAGTGGCTTCAGCAGCTCGAGGGCGAGTTTGGCTCGTGGCACGACACGTCGTCGTCGGTCGCGGCGCAGATCCGTGTGATCCAGAACAAGATCGCCGAGGTGGAGGAGAAATGGCGAGGCGACCTGCTCAAGTGGAGCAAAGTGTCGACAGAGAGTGGCGGTCAGCAGTCGTCGCTGAGTAACAGTGCAGAGACCACCAGCAGCAGTACTGTGAGTCCTACAAGCAGCAGTGGAGGCTCGAGAGCAAAGAACAACAAAGGCAATGCATCAGCGTCTCCAGCGGCTGGAGCTCAACAAATGAATAGCAACGGTGCAGCAGCAGGAGCTGGCGGAGGCTTCTCGGCAGATGCGTTCACGCGAACGGTCCAGCAGCTCCAGATGCAGTTCAAGCACTTCCAGAGCGAGTACAAGACCGACATTGCCGAGCTGCGGGAGAACCTGGCGCTGATGGAGACGTGGGTGAAGACCACGCGCCAAGAAGGCCGCGACCTGGCGAAGAACGCCAAGGGCATGAAGCAGCTGGTTGAGAAGCTTGTGCGCGACACGGGGTCCGCCGAGGAGTTGCTGCAGCAGTACGTGAGCACAATCACGCACCAGGTCGCGAGCGTCACGCGCCAGTACGTCTCGGTGCGCATTCGCGACAACAACCGGCTGATCGACGCGACGCTGCGCGCGCGCGTGCCAGCGTACGTGGAGAACGAGAGCGAGAGCTTCATGCTCGTGCGGCCCGAGAAGAAGGAGTCTGTCGATGAAACCACCGGTAGCAACGCGACAGCGACCAGTGGCCAGAGCGTGGTGCTTCGAGAAGACGACGAGGAAGGGATTCGCAAGCTGCTCGCAAGCCATGTGCAGACTGCCGCACAAAGCAGCAGCAGCAGCTCAGTGACTGCGTCGAGCACGACAGTCGCGATTTCGAGTACGACTTCGTCTCCAGCGTAAATGAATTGTCATTTACGAGGTCCAGAACCAACTTGAAAGCTCAAGCTTCTTCACCTCAAGGCAAAGAAAAAAGAAAGATTCAACCCCAGAACCATGGAACCGTGCTCCTGGCAACAACCAACCAACTCGGACAAAGCGCGGAGCGATTGATTGGAAGATTGGACGCAACGACGAACAGGAGCTACACGTGGCTGGGCGCTGCCGCCATGCAGTCTGTCCAATTCTGGTTTGCGATGGCACGGTTTGAGGGAAGGAAGTACCTTGGTTTGGCCGCAATAGTGGCTCTGTTGTTCCATGATTCACGAGAGACTTTCGGCGAACTTGGGAGCGCGCAAGAACCTTGAAAAGTAGCAGCGAAACGCAAGCTATTGCGCGCTGCTGCTTCTCGAAAGTGTTTGTTTTTGTTCTTTGCCCGCTCCTCACCCAAAGCTTTCGTGTGTGTGTGGAGAACAGTTGCCAAGCGACCAAACAGAGGGAGAGAGAGAGAGAGAGTCGAAGAGGAAGAAAAAGAAGAGAGAAAAGTCAAGTTTTGTTCGAGCTCGTTGGAAAGAGCACTTCTCAGGCAGAGCACTCGACACACAAACACTACCATGCCAGGTGGCCAAGATATCATCCATCATCCATTTCATTCATTCCAATAATTTTTTTAGAGAACAAATTCACAAGCAGACTCAACCTCCCCCCATTCTTGTTCTTAATGACGCCCACCTTCCCTCTCGCGCATGTAGAAAATCTACACTTGCGCATGCAGCAGCGGCCTCTCAAACTGCCAACCAGCTAGAGTTCATCAAATTGTACAGACTCCTGACTTCGATCTCGACTCATTCGATCTCATTGATCTCACCCCCTCACGCACACGATAGCGTCTGCTTCGGTTCTGACACTGCCTCCGCTGTTACCATCTCACTGATCCGCTCACTGGCTTGGCACCGTTGGCTCGAGATCGCTTGCGGCATGGCAGGGCAACCGCGGGTGTTCTGGCCACATTCCAAACCAAGTTCGTTTTTTCATCAAAACTCGTGTGCTCATTTCCCTTTTAAATATTTTCTAAGTTGTGCCTATGCCATTCTACCAAACTATTGATCTACACTCGCATTCCTGATGTGGAGTGGGCTGGCACCATGCCGGTGTGGTGGAGGCTGTGCTGGTGCAGCAGCATCTGGCTCTGGCGGCGCTTGTTGCACTTCTTCTTGGGGTGCTTGGAGAACGGGCTCTGGTGGTGCGCGCGCAACAGCACTTCCTCGCGGTGCTTGAATAGGTTGCAGATCGACGAGCGACTCACGTTGAACTCCTTGGCGAGCGCACACTGCTTCTCGCCGTCGTCCAGGCGCTTGATGATCGCGCGGCGGTCCATCTCGCGCAGGTATCGGGACGTCTTCTTTGGTCGCACGGACGAGGACGAAGTCGTCTTGGTGGCGGCGGAGGACGCCTGGAGGACGCCGTTCGCTGAAACAGAGGACACCAACTGGACACTCGATTCGTCCTCACTGGACGACGAGAAGTACTCCGAGTGGTACGCCATGGCTGCTGGTTGTTGCTGCTGGTACTGGCTGTTGTAGTAGTACGGAGGAGGCGATGGCGGCTGACAGCTCGTGCTCGAGAGCGTCGGCTCCCAGCAGCTAGGGCTCGATGGTGACCCTGGAGCGCTCGCATACTTGTACGAAGGCTGCTGCTGCTGTTGCTGGTGCTCTGGGTGGGCGTAGTAGTGGAGCGGCAGCAACACCTCCGGTCGGTGTTGCGGCGCTGCGTAGCTGTTGTTGTTGTTGCATGGCGCAGTCTGGAAGCTAAAGTGGCCCTGAGGCGCGAGCAGCACGGAGAGCGACGGCAGCTTGGTCATCTTTGTGAATAAGAAAGAGGGAGGACTTGGGACGAAAGGAGAGCTCTTGCTGGTGCCGACGCAAATTCAACTGTGACAGTGAGAGCGACTGAGGCTGCGCTGCGCTGAGCTGGCGTACTACACATACCGTAGCTCCTCGTGTTGGGTCAACCACCAGGTCCAAAGCTGAAGCTGGACAGACAGCCAAACAGAGCGAGAGCGAGAGAGAGAGCGAGACCAAGAGACAAGCGAGCGAGCGAGAGAGTAGGTACGTCGCGCTCAGCTGGGCTGTTGGTTGGTCCTTGCCTGGCTGCCTGCCAGCGTGTGGGTCTGTCACTTGGTGTTAAAGACGAAGCACCATCCACCACGCACTCTCGCAACTTGCAACTCGTCCAATCACCCGAGAGGATTCCACAGCGCACGCCGCGATTTCAACCTGCAAGAAAGAAAGAAAACCGAATCTTGACGCATCTCATCCTGACGTTGTGACTGGCGTGGCAAAAGACCGGATTCGATTTGCATGCGCAAATGGGAAACATTCCGCAGGCTTCATAACCTTTTTGTAAGAGTATAAAGGTACCTGAGGGGCGCGCACAATTGGACAATAATGACTGGCTGGGGTTCGCTGCATTTCGGATTGGTATCTTAAATTATTAAAATGGGAAGTTGCTTGATGCGCTTTGCAGCCTCCTACGAGGTATCTATGTATGACCCTGAAATTCGCCCACCCAAATCTGAAGAAGCAGTCGAATTCGAATTTGGACACGACGACGAGCGGCAGGCTCGCTCGCTCGCTCACGCAAGGAAGGGGATTCCCAGCGCAAATGGAACATGGAGTGGGCGGGCGAGTGAATCCGGGATCGCCGGTCGTGAATAGAGAATCTGTAGGAAGGCCATTAGGAGATTAGAAGATTAGATGAGGCCACTGGTCGACTTGATGAAAGAGAAGCTGTCATTTCTGAACAATGAAGACACAAGCGAGGGATCTCTATGCAGATTTGACGCAAAGAGCCAGCGGCATAGGGACTATGTATGATAATAAACAATGAGAATGTTTGCCTCCTGCAAAAAAAAAAAATCAAGTGAGATTGGAATCTATATTGCATCTTCTCCACTGAGAGATAGATACCAAGAGAGCGATACGTAAGAAGGACGCAGCCACCCCGGATGGACGGAAGATAGGAAAGCTGGGAAGGCAGTCAGCCACCATACCTATCTATCTGATAGTGCGCTTCTCATATGCACTGGACAAACGCCACGTACGCGCCATGGACAAGCAAAGCGTGGCAGCGTGTGACGGGCGAAGAATCAGCATCACCAAACAAATGCGTGGAGGTACGGTTAACGGGAGGTCGGTGGGCTCACATCGTTGATGGCACATCATTTTTACGCTTGCATGCCTGTTTAAATCCGTCACAGCCTTTTTTCTAGCCATATGACAAGGAAGAAAGCGTACTACATTCCATTTATAGTATGGAATAATCACTACGCGATCCGAAATATGCACTATAAAAGGCGAATCAAGCACCAGAATCTCCTCGGTCGTGGCGTTGCTCGATGGATGATGATGTGTGTTATCGCAAAACAGGGACCCCCCACTCGTCCAATCTTCAGCTCTGCGTGAACTTGAGGTTCTGAAGCTTCATGGAGATTGGCAGCCAGCGCCATCCTCTCTGTAAATTGCCGCTCCGTTTCTTCATGGCCCCCCTCTCTATTTATTATAAAGGACTTCCGCCATCCTCTCCAGACGGAAGATTGCCATGTGACTCACTTTCTGAAGCGCCATTGAACCAACAGAGAGGCCCGCACTGGCGAGACGAATCTGCGCCTCTCATGACTGAACTCTACGGTACGGTACGCAGGCGACTTGCAGCTCCGCCCTGAAAGATCTCCTCCTCCCATGTTGCAACAGGAAAATAGAAAAACACTCATCCACTCTGGATGAGTGTGAGGACCTCGGTCAATCAATCAAAACAAGGCCAACTTACACACATCGCATCCATCCACCACTCCCATTGGCAAATCTACACAAACAGAAGGTGTGCATTGACTTTGAGGACTTGTTGAGCCAGATTCTGGTTTGAATCCCCAGTCGTCCGCACTGCGCTGCACTGAGCCAAGAGGTCAAGAGCGATTCGATTGATCAAATGCCTCGCGCATTGCGCCTGCTCTTTCTTTGCTGGCGGTCGCTCGTCGACTGTGACCAGCTGGGCTCTTTGCTCCCGGTCTGTCGCATGGAGCTTTATCCTGCAAAAGTGGGTCCTATTGGAGGACTATTTACGCAATGGACACATTCAATGTCCAGTACTTTCTTGGAATATGTATTTTGAAGTCAGTTGGGTAAAGCACCCCTTTTATTGAATTAAATGTAAATAAACGACCTATTACGTGGAAACAGCTTCAACCAAGTTCAAGTGTAAACGAGCAGGTCCCACCCACGTACCGAGGGACCGGCACGACCTAACACCTGTCTGCTCGCCTCATGCCTCCAGCCACTCGACTTGAGAGACTTCACCTCCTTCCTTCGGAGAGGGTGGATGTGATGTGCATTTGGCAAGAGCGCACATACGCGCACACAACACCTTCGTTTGTTAGGCCACCTCCAGACCAGAGCCCGGGGCAAAGAGCCCAGAGGTCCCACTCTGACGGGGTCATCAAGATTCGAATTCGCTTTCAGCTTCAGGTCTTCTTCATTCAGCTTGTGCGTTTGTCTCTTGAAAGCCTCACACCACAATCGGCATTTGAAACCCTTAGCTTACCTTCGCTCTCTCGATCGTTCTATACGCTTCTTAACCAGCTCGAGCAATCAAACGGATGGAATGCACCAGCTGGGGACGAGGGCCAGCACAGATATCACTCACAGCAATGGGTGGAGGCGAGCTTGCCACTGATCGCTGCACAAAATTTGCCAGCGCATCGTCTGTCTTCCTATAAGGGGTGCTGACGCATCGCTTTGTGTATGAGAGACTTCCAAAATATGAGAGACTTCCGATGAGATCGCATTCACCAGCCCAAAGATACTTTCCAGGCAAGAATGCACCGCCCACGAGATTCAGGCAACAGCAGAGTCAACAGCCACAAGCGCACGCGTGCTTCCATCCTTGAGAAAATGCACGGGCGTGCCTATCAGGTAGCACAACAAGTCAGTTTGTCATGGTGTCCGTCCGTCTGTCCTACTTCAGATTCGCGTTTCTCTACATCCATCATATTTTTTTCTGAAGCAAGTGGCACGCGCGGCGCTGGCGAAGTTCGCCCATAGATCGCAGAATCGCGTGGCGTCATGTCAGTCCATTCCAATGGCGAGTTCCCTCGCGGTATCTTTTCAGTCAATAATGAGGGGAAATGACTGGCGCAAAGCGCACCGCCCGCCTGTTGTCGTCGTCGGAGGGGTGCAACTTCAAGATAAAGCTCCTGCAAGAGGGACTTGCATTCCGGTCTTCAGCCCTGGTGATTGTACGCACGTACAAAACGCAACGAACGTACGTACACGTGCACGCTGCTGCCAGCCTTGCCGACATTTCCATCAGGGCGACCTACGAAATGTCAGGTGATCTTATTCGTTGCTGCTGCGGCTTTGTTTTGTTGCGTGCTCTCTGCTGCCGTCAGCCTTGTCTCTTTTCGTCCGTTTCTCTTGGCCCCGACACGGCGGCGGCGCGGCTGGTTTGTCGGTCTGTCTCTTGTGAAAATCATCAACCAGAGCAATGGAATGGCAATGGCAACAATGTCGCAGCGAACAGAGCCGCACCCCTCCAGTCTAATCGTTTGATTGGATGCTGTGGCCGCATTGCCATTGCCATTGCAATTACATGACTTGTACCAGCACAACACGCCCAACATCCAGGTCTCCAGGCCAGCCGAAAGGGCTCACGCACGTGAACCTCCTGCGGGCGCTGGTCACACACCAGGCAGCCCTCCTTGCTCCTTGACTCGCCAAGAAACGCGAGCGAGATGAGACAAGGCAGACCAACTTCATCCTGGAAGGTGAGCTGATGAGGCGCCGGTTGCATCTGGCTGCGCGTACGCACAAAGTCTCGCAGGTACGAACGAACGCACACGTGCCAGCCAGCCAACCGATGCAGATCAATCCGTTGCACCCATACCTGGAAAGACAGATCAACCAGTTGCTTTCTTAACCCACCAGTACCGCCTTCGGATGCACTGGGTCAAATGGGTCATTCTGAGTCTCCTTTGCTCAGACTTTCCAACCAGCAGCAGCGTGTTGACTGCCTGCCTGCCTGCGAGAGGAACCCGAACTGGCAGTCACTTTATCAGATTCGTAGGCACTGTGACTCTCTGTTGAAAAGGATCGAAAGTGCTCGAATGCGCACGCCCAGCAAAAGACTAATCAGGTGCACCTCTCTCCTATCTCCGCGTTAAGTGCGAATCTCGTTCTCCTCTTTTGGCAAAATGGACCCCCCGCTCAGTGTATTGACGACTGAAAGAATGGTGAACGCCAGGAAATGAATATGATCCGTCCGTCTTCTCCATTGAAGAATTTTAGCACTTTTCATCCCTACAGTACGCACGCCCTTACTGTTGAGAAAGCGAATGTTTGCGGTGTTGTGTATGAAATATGAAGTGGGAGTCCAAACTTCTTCGGCTGGCTGCTCAGGGACTTTCGTCTCTTACAGCCACAGAGACCCCCAGTCGCACGGATGAGTCCACAGCAGCAAGCAAGAAAGACTCAACGCTGCCTCTGCTTTCAAGTTTGACCCAGGAATGACCATCAGTCTTGGCTAGATGCCACTCAGGAATGTATGAATTAACTGGGATGCGCTCGCTCCAAAAGTTGCATTTCGTTGGAGAAATCGCGCTGCTCATCCTCCTCGCGCTCTAAAACCAGCCAACAGGCGTCATCACGAATGGAAAAAGTTGCACACATCTCCATCTCCACACATCCAGAATACCTACAAATTCTGCAACAAAACATCGTTTTGCATCAGATTCTGCCTTTTTCGCTGATGCACAGGGGCACCCACCTCACCTAGTGTACCCAGTATGGCACGAATATATCATGTGGGTGAATCCACGACACCGTTGCCAGCGGTAGCACCACGCCACCACCTTTGTGTGTCGAAGCAACACCTAGAGCTATCGCAGTGGGTGCGTTGGCTTGAACAAGAAGGCCTTGCATCTTGGCTTTCCAAGTACAACAACGTGTTTCAGGTACAAAACAAATTGTAAGCCAAGTGCACCCGGAAAAGCTGTGAACATTCCAGTTTCAAATGGTCACATGGACTACGAAAGAACCCGCTTTCCCCCATTTTCTGGTCAATCAAAATCGCCCAGTTGTACCCATTTCAGCACACTCTGCATACAAATCCCCGCGACCAACATCGCAGCATTTTTTGGACACACATCGACTTCGCCTGGTATCTACCACCTCACTAACCCACAAAGTGTAAAATATCGAAAGCCATCAAGGGTTGTTGACGCCACTTTGCCCCACTCGGAGCCTGCTCTGCCTCTGGCCTCTGGTTCTTGAGCAGGACGACCGCTGATTAGACCCGGCTATCTCGTCATAGAAAGGACCCCCGAGCCTAATCCTGCGAGCCTTGAGTTTGGAGCTCTTCGCCTGACAAACTCAGTCCTCGTCACCAGCCAACACAACACACTCACAACCGAACAAACGAGCAGAAGCGCAGCAGAGATACACCAATCTCCAATAGCCCAACCCCGAAGCACAAACACTCAACACACTCAACACACACGCTCAGCAGCGAGACTTCGTTTCGTTAGCCCCAGCACGCGCGTCGTCCGTCCACTGGTTGTTGCGGTTTGCGTTTTTTGAGATATCATATTCCCGCCAACCGGATCGATCTACAATTCGCCTGAGCTCCTTGTTTCTGCCAGCTCAGTTCCCAATTTGCGGCCGCCAGCTCACAGCAAACACTCTTGAGATTTCTTTTGAGAATGACGGGGATTCAGGATCTGCTCTCGTCCAGCGACGACGACGTCGTAATGACGTTCCAGTACGACCCGGCCGAGCGCTACCAGCAGCAGCAACAGGAACAGCGGCGCCAGACCACCAGACTCCCGTCGCTTTCCGTGCTCATGCAACCGCGCGCACCGTTCGAGTACAACAGTAACAACAGTAGCAACAATCCCCAGCAGACTCAGGGTTCCCAGGTTCCTTCTCACCAACAAGGCATGCCGTACGCTCAGGCCTCCAGCCAGTACCAGCAAGGGCAGTACTACCCGCCAGCGTCGCCCTCTGGCCAGCAGAACAGCTGGAGCCCAGCGTCCGCGACGTCCTCGGTGGACTCGGCGTCCGACGCGCCGTTCCCGATCCGCCGCCAGACGTTCTACGCCCGAGGAGTCAGCAGCTCGGCCTCGAGCTCACCTATCTCTTCCTTATCCCACCAGCAGCAGCAGATTCAGAACCAGAACCAACAACAGCAGAGACCGCCGTGCTCGTGTGGATGTGATCCGGTCTCTTCCGACGACGAAGCCATGTTGATCCTGCCGCGACCGTCGCCGGTGTCCACTGGCACGCAGCAGAAGATGGGCATCTCGCCGACCAGCAAGAGCTCCAGTTCGAGTAGCCACACGGACTCGGCGTCCTCAGCATCATCCACTGGAGCCAAAAAATCCAGGTACCTGCGAGAGATGGACCGCCGCGCGATCCTGGCGCGCCTCGACAAGGGGGAGAAACAGTCGGTGCTCGCCAAGGAGTATCAGGTGAGCCGCTCGTCGATCTGCAACCTATTCAAGCACCGCGACGAAGTGCTATCGCGCGTGAACCAGAACCCATTCACGAAGCACCCGAAGAAGCCGCGTAACACCTCGGGGACCGACATCACGAACAAGGCCGCGGAGAAGCTCATCACGTGCGTCAAGGCGATCTACTCGCCGTTCACGCAGACCGGCGCGGCGATCCCGAGCGACGCGGCGAACCACCAACTGCTCTACGACGCCAGCGGACGCGTGCACCGCGTGAACTCGCGCGCCGCCTCGGTGTTGCTGTCGATCCTTGACAAGCCGGACATCACGGCCCCGGAGTTCCGCCGTTGCTCGAACCAGATCATGCTCCTGTTGATCGAAGAGGCGCTGGTGATGATCCCGACCCTCAACGCCGCCGCGTCCTCAGGGTCGCAGAGCCGACTCAGCCCGAGTCCGCTCGTCGCGATCACGATGGAGCAGGCGAACCAGCACGCGCTGCTGGACGTGTTCCACTCGGTCGAGCCCAACTGCCCGCGTGGGTACGTGCAGTTCGAGCGCTCGCAGTGGCACCAGGATGTGAAGATCAAGCTCCTGGACACGCAGCTCTCGTCCGCGCTCTTCAACCACAACGTACTGCTGCTCGATGTAGCGGTGACATCGCCGCCCATGTTGGCGTTCGTGATCGAGAGCCTGCTGCGCAACGGCGCGCTCGAGGCCAAGATCACGATCGTCGCGGTGTTTGCGACCCGCGAGGTCGTGGAGATGGTCATGCACCGGTTCCCGACCGTGCGGATCATCGCCACGGACATCGAGGGCGGGCTGCCTCAACAGCAACCACAGACTCTCTACCAAGAGCGAATTGGTGGTGTCCAGGGCCCAGACAGGATGATGGTGATGCCGCCGCTGCCTCGGTCTGTGCTCTTCAAGCAGCGCCTCGACCACATGCACAACGCCAACAGCAATAATAGTCTCGCCATTTAGGAATAGGAACGACAGGCAGGCAACAACAACACCCACAACAGCATAGCGATAGGAACTAGCAACCAGAACCAAGTAATTATTATTATTAATGACACACAAGAACAAACTACCCACGACACCAGAACTGCACGCCTACACTGCAACACTCAGAGCCGTGGTGGTTCCTTCCAGCCTCCAGAGACTCGAAGTTGCTACCATTTTCAATCCACTCAACATCCCTCACAACAACCACCAAGCAAAACCCCAGCAAGCAGCAAACACTCATCCCTGGTTGCCAACACTAAACAGCCGTTCCTCACCAGACTCGACAATACAGGAGACTCGCTCTTCCTATCAAAACGAGTGAGCGAGTCCAAATGCGAGTGGAGATGAGACGAAGACTCTCCTCTCGTTTTGTTGCGACGTGAGAGAACAAGAGACCAGATCCAGACCCAGATCGCCTCCGCTCCGATGATGATGACATGATCACAAAAACACAACCGCAAAGAACATGCTGCTGCTCTTCTTTGCGGCTCTTTTCCCAACCAGCGTTCTTACCGTCATTCCGCAGCAGCAAAATGGGAAATGCATGTGCGCTGGCTGGTGGAGGTAGTGATTGCACATACACCTGGGGCTTTGAGAGGGAAGCGTGCCATGTGCTGTGCTGTGTGAATGAATGTATGAATGACCCGCAAAGCAACCCGATCCCAGCCGTCTGCTGAATTCATACACCACAGCGAGCGAGCGCGACTGTCGTCTCCACCATCAAGAGACAAGTCTCCACTCGCCAGCCGCCACCTGGCTGGTCGTCTGGTTCAACAGCTTGTCTTGTCTTCCCCCTCTCGTCTGCCGGCAAGAGCTCTGATATGTCAGGCTCTCTCACCACCTCACCCATTGACTTTCTTTGCCACGCTTGCGTGCAGGCAGCGCGGCCTGTCACATTTTCTCCTTCGTTTTGCTCTTGCAAAGCTGCGAGAGGATCTAGGGACCATCGATCAGCTCAGCTTTCGCCCGGTCCAGTCATCAAGAGATCCAGCTGGCGGGTCGGTCCAACAAACAAGATTCCCGGGCAAGGGCGCTGTTGTTTCAAGTAAGGAGACCATACAGCAACAACAGCAGGTGTGTGTGTCCACCGAATCTCGAGGCGAAACAAATGGCTTGACTCGGTGCGCGCTAGTCATTTTGTGGTTGCCAAGTCTGGAGCCCGCTTCTGGAATTTGACTACCTGAGCTCCTCGGTTGCTAGTCAACTAGGCTGGACTTGGTTTACGGGGCCATGCGTCTGTGTGGAATGAATGCATTGCATTGAACTGCCTGGCATAGTGGCGGGAAGAAATGCTTGAGATTGCGAGCGTGCGCGTGTGTGGTGCAAGCGTTCGACTAAAGCAGGAAGGAGGAGGAGGAGGAGAGAGATGTGCTGAGGCGCAGAGACCATTAGGCGTTCGTTGCAACAAAGGGCTGATGAGTGTTTTTGAAGGCGATCAGTTAGCCGGTTAAAACCGTCTGATGAAATGTGTTTATTCAGTTAGTGTTTGGATCCCCAAGACAGCAGCAGAGCAAATCCTCCGTGTGCATGCATGTGCGGTGCTTTTCAAATCACAGCACCACCACCACTCAACACACAGCGCACTCGGTCGTCGCATTCTCATCTCATCATGTATGAGGTTCGCTGGATTCACTCACACTCAGTCAAGCGTCATCGAATGGGTTTGTTCTCCACGATTCTCTTCAGCAACGAAAGTGCGTCCATAACCTCTCCATGGAAGCGGGATTTGTTGTTTGCGCATTCACAATCGACACACAGCATCCGTTTCTCCCATCCTGGTGATGCGTGAAAATGGCCAGAGATCTGTTCAGTTTGGTTGCTTGGAGCAGCAGCGAATTAGTCGAGACCCAAGGGTTTCTGGATACATGTGGCCACTGCGCCTCGTGTGCTGCTGCTGCTGATTCTATGACTTGCTTGGCATTGAAGCGAGATCTCAGAGCTTCCGCTCTGCTCTGCCATTTGTTGGGACTTTGTAAGCAATCCTGTTTGGATGAGTGAAATGGTTGGGGAGTCACGTTGAAGTTACCAGTGTCGTGCGAAGTCATAAAGAAAACAGTTTGCTGTAGAGAGAGCGAAAGAGAGAACGCAAGAGAGAGAGAGAGAGAGAGAGAGAGAACGCAAGAGAGAAGCTGCAACAGCAAAGCCTTCGCGTCACAAATCGATCTTGAACTTGATGGGAGAGCTTCTCTTGAATAATTTATTGAAAAGTTCAAGCTGGCCACTTTGCATTTCGCGTGCTTCTTGAAGTAATTTTAATATCCCACACACATATCGATGTACAGTATTTTCCACGACAGACTCACCTCTTCCTCCCTCCATCCCAGCGACGTGTTCATGGGATGGCTACAAACCTGGTGGTGACCAGTTGACCAAGGCTTTGACACAAGATATAGGTACACCTCGCACAGAAGATCCCCATGACCGCATGCGACGACATATATACAGGTGGACGAATGGTTGAGCTGTGATGCAATGACTGCACAACCTGCGTTTGACGTCTGTAATGGAAGCGAATGTCCTGTAATTGCCCCTAGCAGCTTCGCGAGTGTTGACACCATCTCGCTCTTTGAAGAACCACAAACTGGCAAACTAGCCTGCACTGGCAGGGGTGCATTGACTCCGCGGGTCTTCGCTTCATCTTAGTGTACATCAACTGCAGCAACTCTCAATCTGAAGGGGCCGAATCCAACGTTTCCTTTTGCTGTATCTCCTGAACCTGCAAAGCAAACCAGCGCGCAAATCCCAGTCAGTCTTCAATACAGATAACATACTATATAGTGGCACCGCATATAAGAACAATTTGTATATAAGAGCACGGGTTCTCTTGTACAAAAGTGGACTTTACTGAAATCAAGTCAACATTGGAGACATCACTATACAAGAGAATATAAATACAAAAACGGGGATTGACTGGACCAAAATACCTTTGCAAGAGCAGCCAGTGATTCTGTGGGTGGCCTCAAGACCATAGTGCACGTGCAGCTTTTGAGTCACATTCCAATTTGAGACGCCAACATCAGGGGTGGCGCCGACACGCACACACCTCACAATCGCCCAGAAAAACATGCTTCGTGCCCACCACGCATGAACCACGACGACCTGTACCTTTGGGCTAAGGATCGCTTTAAGAAGGAAATCGGGCGCTCCACGGTGTCCACTATCGTCTTGAAGCCGCAGCAAACCGCCTTCAACACAGCAATGCACAGCCGAGCCAGCCTCTATCCAGAGATGGAGAGCAAGCTTTGCGCGTTCGTCGACTTGATCGAGGAAGAAGGTGTTTTATCCGACCTGGTTCTCTACGAGAAGGCTAACATGCTCCTGGCCCCGCAATCGGCGATGGTGTCGCTAGGCTGGGTTAAAAAGTTCAAGAGGTGCAACGGCATTCGCTTGCGCTGGATCCGCGGAGTAGCGGGCTCCGTCGCCACAACTGACATGGAGAAGCAACGGAAACAGCTACGCGACCTGCTCGACGAGTATTCTCCGGCAGACGTGTACAACTTCGACGAAACCGGGCTGTTTTTTTTTTGGATGCTGCCAACTCAATCTCTCGCTACCAAAGCTATCCGTGGGTGTAATGGGCCTTAGCCAGCCATTACATGAAGGTGGATCTGTTTGCCAGATCGTGTGCGCCGCACACCACCTTCAACGTGCATTGCAGAGGCAAAAGATATAGGGATTACGGTACAACAGGCCCCTGCATGCACGTGTGACGTCATCTGATGACGTCACAAAGGCTCTCTGTACTAATCAGTACAGAATGTTCTTCACATGTACTAATCAGTACAGAGTGATTGCGACATGTGCTAATCAAGTACAGACTGATGGTTCCTGCTTTGGGGAACCTCGCTGGTGACGCATGCGACATGTCCCTGCAGGTTGAAGTAATCGCGTGAGCCAATCACTTCACAGGGAACTTTCCACAGGACTTCAAGTTCAAGTCCTATGGGTTGAACCTTAGTGTACCCAAGATTTTATATATCAGTTTAGTAGGTTTATTTCTGCATGTGTAGGTTTTATTCATAAAACGTGTAGGAGCCCTTGAGGCTAATTAGGAGTAGCGA
>JAADVN010000204.1:0-27192 GCA_023335535.1 Globisporangium spinosum
CCCCCCCCCCCCCCCCCCCATCTCAACAATTTCTCGTATATCGACCATCTCTCCTTTCATCTCCCCAATCTTCTCCTCCTTCACTAGACTTCCTCGTTGCCGCACTACAGCAGCACGTATCCCAGCAGGCTTCATGTCCTCAAGCCCCTCCCCACTGCCACATCTCACCACCGGAGGCCCCAGCTCCTCCTTCACGTCGCCCGAGTCGCAGCACTACCGCTCCCCGCAGGCAAACCCCGACCCGCTCCGTCTGCGCAGCATCTCGAGCATCCACCTGGGCGAGGACTCCAAGACCTTGCTCACGCGCCACCTCAAAGGCATGGCCTCGTACCAGCAGCAGCAGTACGACTCGAGCGACGACGAGAACCGCGACTCGAACGCCCAGTTCTCACCCGTGAGCGACGCCAAGTACCAGAACTTCAACGACCGTGACAGCCACCACTCGTCGAACCCGCACAGTCCATCGGCTAGCGCGACGTCGGGTATCGCGGCCATGAGCCTCAGCTTCATCATCAACAACAACGACGACCAGGATATGGACGACGACGAGGACGAGGAAGAGGAGGAAGACGTCGACTCGAACTTTTCGGACGAAGAAATGAAGGAGTCTTCCGCCTACGACGAGGACAGTAGCCCGCCCAGCAGCGGCGGCTTCGACGTCAACACGATGCTCAACACCGTGTGCGCCAAGCAGGACTGCTACCGCACGATCCGCGGACCGGCCGGCTCGTTCTGCAAGTACCACAAGCAGAGCCGCTTCTGCCGCATGGAGGGCTGCTCCAAGAGCGCCAAGACCGGCGGCTTCTGCATCTCGCACGGCGGCGGTAAGCGCTGCTCGCACCCAGACTGCACCAAAAGCGCCAAGCAGGGCGGACTCTGCATCTCCCACGGCGGCGGCAAGCGCTGCAGCGAGGGCGGCTGCACCAAGTCGGCTCTGGTCGGCGGTTTCTGCTCGGCCCACGGTGGCGGACGCAAGTGCAAGACCCCAGACTGCACCAAGACGGCGCTGCTGGGCGGATCCTGCATCGCGCACGGCGGAGGGAAGCGGTGCCAAGTGGAAGGCTGCTCCAAGAGCGCGGTCGGCGGCTCGCTGTGCGTGTCCCACGGCGGCGGCAAGCGCTGCCAGGCCGAGGGCTGCAACAAGGGTGCCGTGCGCAACGGCGTGTGCATCCGCCACGGCGCCAAGCGCGAGGGTGGCAGCGACAGCCGCGTCAGCTCGCCGATCAACAACTGATGAGCACTCAAAGTTCAAAGGAAGAGCTTTGAGAATCAAAGATCTGAACCACCTGAAGAGGTACGAAACGCAGCACACAACACGTGTCGACAACAACGAGAACAAGTGACCGAAGAGAGTCCAAAGAGAAGAAAAGTGATACGACTGCACAGTTTAAAAATGAATAGAAACATCCACAATTGAGACTTCTAACCAGCCATTTGAAGCTTCTGAGCTCATGAAGAGCTGCTCGCGCACCAGAAGACCTCCCAAGTTTGCTTTAAATGTAAATTTTCCTATGTGTATGTATTTGCATATTTGTCATGAATCCCTTTCAAAATTCTCTCAAGATCTGACTGCTTCCAAAGTTACGGTAATCCGATTTCTAGATTGTTTGTCCTGCCTCTTGCTGCGCAGAAGCGCTCTCGACCACTCTCACTCACACACGCCAGCTTATAACACACGCCACGCACGCCCATTTCTTATCCGAACCGCTTGATCCGCACCTGGATCTCCGCCCGACAGGTCGGGCAGTGGTTCACAAAGTCTGCACACGTCCTGCAAGTCTCGTGGCCGCACTGGAAGACCGTATCTTTATTGCGCTCCAGGCAGATCACGCAGAGCTGTTCTTCCTGCATACGGTTGAGCTCCAGCTCCGCTGTGGACATCTGGTGGTTCAGCCCCGGTCGCATAGACGCCGCGCGGTTCATATCTTCAGCAGGGACTGCGTCGTCAAACACGGCTGGGGCTGACGGCGCCATCTCCGTTGGGTACGCAGGCACCACTGTGCTATCGTAAGGCGGCGGGTTGTTGCTGTTGCCGTTGAGCTGGTTGTTTTCTGTGGATGCGTAGTACGGCTGGTAGACCGCGTACTGTGTGACGTACGTTTGCTGCACTGGCTGTGGACACGGGTAGACCTCCACGGTCGGGAGGTCCTGCGCGAGCATGTACGCGCCTCTTGCAAAATTGTCGCGCGAGAGGTAGTTCAGCTCCTTGATGATCTGGTACTGCGCCGGGATCTCCATGAGCGCCTGGAGCGCAAACTGTGTCTCTTTCATCTGCTGCGAGCCATATTGGGACGTAATTTTCTGCAATGAAGACATTTAAAAGTGTGCGTGAGTGAATCAATATGAACAATGGGAGCCTGAGCATAATGCAATACAACACTCACGTGAAAGTCGACAAACTGGAAGTTGTCAAACTTGCGGTGCACGAGGTAGTTGTCGAAGTAGATCATCGAGTCCCACGGACCGTCGCCGACGCCGACCATGACGATGCTCAGCGGGAAATTGCTACAAGACACCCATAAAACAAACGTTAGGACGAAAGATTCCTCTGCGACATGTGAATGGTGGATGCGTTCGCTCGGCCCCCCTCTTTCTTACCTCGCATAGGTGATGGCGTCGATCGTGTCTTTCTCGTTCTTGCTGACGGCGTGCGCCGGGATGTCCACGGACCGGGTCACCTGGCCGTCCGCGATGATCACGAGGATGTGGTACTCGCCCGTGGCGTTCACGATCCCGACGGCCTGGTTGATGATCGGCGCGAAGGACGTCGGCCCCGCCATGACGACGTTCGGCACGACCTCGCGGTAGCGCGCACGGATCTCCTCGAGCGCAAAGCCTGGCTTCTTGACGAGGTCATCTGAGAGCGTGAACACCGAGTGGTCGCTAGTCATGTCGTCTCCAAAGCCAAACACCGGGATCACGTTGTCTTCGTCTGTGCGCAGACAGAGCAGGAATGGGGAAACATTAGTTGTTTAAGCTGCTGCGGCTACACTCCATACTTCTTCATATGAGCGCGCCTCGTACCAAAGTCTCGTAGGGTCTTGCCGATCGTCTCGATGACGTCTTCGTACGGGTTCAACACGCGCGGCTCGTCCGTGCTGTGCAGACAGCGGCCGCCGAACGTACGCTTGCCACTCCACTCATTCGATTTGGTGACTGCAAACGAAACGACATCATGAGCACCACATGTAAGCATAACGCCACGCGGCTTGTGGAGAAGACGAAGGGCACTTACAGTCAATGCCAATGATGAGGTTGCAGCTCTCGAGTCCATTTCGTCGCAGTGCTAATAAAGAAGACATGAGGTCAGTGGATCTCTCGTATCCGATCGCTCAGCAGCTCAAAGAGAGAGAGGAGCTACAAAGCCCACGGTAACTTACCGGCGGTGACTTGGCTCAGGGACGTGAACTGGTCGGGGATGAGCTGCGCCGTGGCGTTCGAGGGGCGTCCGGCGATCGGCCGCGGCCCCGACTGGGTCGACGTCGGCGCGCTGTTCCTTCTCTGCTGTTGTTGCTGCTGCTGTTGGTATGCGTTCGAGCCGTGGCGGTTCTTTCTGGACGGGGAGTTCCCCATGATGGCTACGGTTTGACGTAAGCAGAGTGAAGTGGGTGGATCTGTGTGTGTGTGTGGTAACGGCGGTGGTAATGAATCCACGGCGCGTGTGTCTTGTGGCGAATGCAGAAATGCAGAGATGAATGAACCCACCGGCTGGCGACAAGAAGCAGACTGATGGTACGTTGCTTCGATATTCCAAGGTGCTTGTCTGCGTTTCCCTTTCTTTCTTCCTGCCCTGGAGTAACGAAATTGCCCTTATATTAGGTACATTTTGCCACTAAATAGCGTGAACCACGCCGACAAATACCCAAATCTAAAAATCCAGCTTTGGCTCTGTCAAACACACGGAGGAAAATCAACCGCGAAATTGAAAATGGCGTGTGTGGCATTGTGGGTGTGACTGTACGCAGAGAAGGTGTGAATCTGTATCCACTCTATGTATGAGTGTGTGTGGATTCACACGACAATACTTATCATGAACCGATTGAGATGGGCATTCAATGCTCAGCGGGTCCAACGCAAGGATTCATTCATGAATGACTGAACAGTATTTTCTTGGACAAACAATGGGTCTTCTTCCAGCAAACAAGCTCACTGGATGTCATTATGATACATACATTCCGACGCGAGTATCTATCCAGCATTTGTGAGAGCTCAGAGGATGCCTCCCGGGACGCGGTTCTCGTACTGGAGCTCTAGATCTCGCTCGCGCTCGTACTGCGACGGGGTCTGCTGTCTCTGGCTCTCGGTCTGGTCGTCTGATTCACTAAGCTGATGGTGTTGCTGCTGCTGCTGCCTAAACTCGTGGGTTTGCGCGGGCGGGAGCGCTCGCTGCTGGTCGTGCGCCTTGAGCAGGCGCTTGAGCTCGTGGCGCTTCCGGCGCGTGCTGTGCTCGTCAAAGACCTCGATGAAGATGAGCCCGAACTCGCACCCGGCGATCACCAACGCGGCGCGGAACTTGGGGCCTTCGTTGAACGTCATCTTGAGCGCAAACCGGATGAACGCCAGGTACATGATCGCCGACGCGATGGACGCCCAGAGCAGGTTGTACTTAAAGTTGCGCGCTTTGCGCAGCCGCTTGATCTTGAACACGAAGAAGAACTTGCCAAAGTAGACGACGAACCAGCCGAGGAACACAGGCGACGGCACAAACAAGTAGAGCCACGATAGCAGGCGCTCGTTCTCGTCCATCTGCGACGTCGTGAGGTTCGGCTTGTCCTTGAGGAAGTCCGGCGCGTACTCGGTGCCGGCGCCGATGTCGAAGAACGCCACGACGACCGCGAACATGGCGAAGAGCGTCATGCTCGCGTACACCCAGCGCGTGAAGCGGCGCTTGTTGATGAAACCCCAGTACGCGTCGTCCACGACCAGCATCTGCGAGAAGCGGCGGCCTTTGCCCATGGTGATCGCGGCTGTCTGTCTGCGCCTTTGCGAATGTGATTGTGGGTGATCGTGGTGAGCGTCAGTGAGCGAGTGCACAAAGGAGCGGAAAACGTTCTGACGCTATTTTGAGACAGACGGAAGAGCACGGAAGTCACTAAAGCGGGGACTGTGATCACCCCCACACTTTCAATCAAATCGGTCAACTCGATCTCTGTGACTCACTCCGGCTTGGTATTGTCAACTACAGTGTTATTAATACACTTCCACACGACTGCATTACTACGTGCACACGAGGTTGCCATGCATGCAACCGCGCGACTGCATGCAATTCGGTTCAGGTCGGGGACCTATCCGTTGTGCATTGTCTTCTCTCCTCGTCAGGTTGACGACTGCAGGCATGTTGAGGTCCCAGGTGCTGTAAGGAAATGCGTTGTTGTGAACATGCAACCAACCAGGATCAACTTCTTGCCGCAGACGCTTGGTCACTGAGGCTCGCTCCGTGGTTCTCACGACATAACCGGCCTTCGGAAGTATGAACGATGGGATTGAGGGGTTGCCTTGCTTGCTGACAGGGAGCGCGCGTCTCCTAGCACGGCCAGCGTACGATTCCGAGCGGGGGAGGGCGAGACAGGCCACGCCCTCTGGGCCGCCTTCTTGATTTACTTGCGCGCGGTGTCAAAATGGAATATGAGAACCCCACGAAAACGCAAAAGCAGCGTTTGCTCGAGATCCACAAGGAGTTCAATAGAACTTGATAAAAACGAGAACCAATGTGCAACTGGTCATTTAATGGAGGATCCAATCGCATCAAAGGCATTTTAAAATTCATGGGCAATGGGAAGCACGACCGTTGGAAGTTTGGGCATCGTAATCCGGCTTGAGAGCAACCCGGGTCTTGAGTTTTGTGTGGGCAAGGATACCGCACCAAGACCCGCACCGTCGTCTGAGCTTCGTCTGCGGGCGGATCCTCATTCAGCTCGGATCGAAAGGTACACTAGCTGACAACACCAGCCGCGCGATCCAGCCTTTTTACGATGTGGACTCGAGCTATCCAATACGAGTCAGAAAGTTCGGCTGGTAGAAAGAACTGAGGTTTCCTGTTCCATTGCTCCGTTCGCTCGCAGCCTCCACCATGATCGCTAACCAATCTGTCAAGTGCAAGTGACCTTTTAAGGTTGCGAAAGTGGTATTTGCGTGTCTTCATCCAAGCGACGTGCTGTTTTCGACGCCCACCTCACTTCTGTCACTATCGATTTGACTTCTAGCACCTCATAATCAATCTGTTTAGACAGGTACTGCGATGACTCACTCGATCCAACATAAAGATAGGCTCGAACCCAACATTGCAATTCAGTCTGGGAACAGACCTGAACTTTAGCATCGAACTTATAGGGATACTTGAAGAAGCCCTCCTCCTAAGTCTGTGAACAACTCTCCGCAACTCCGGTTGCGTTGAGGGAAATAATGGAAGAAACTGCAATGTCGCTGCATGAGAGCGACAGCGGAGCTGCTGGCAGCAGCGCTACGAGCAGCAGTAAGGGCAGCATCGCGTCTGCGAGCGACGGCGCGTCACCCCTCCAGCCATCGGATACGCTCGCGCGTCCTCCAACCGAGCGCGCATCAGGTGAGCTGTCGTGTGGATGCGGACGTTTACAGGCTTGTCTCGTCTCAGCGCTTGTGGTGTCTCTCCTTATGCCACAGGTAGTGGTGGTGGAGATGGCGGTGCTCTTTCATCCTCCTCCGAGGACGGAGGCCAGCGTCTGATAGTGCCGCTCCCGGCAGCAGCTGCCTTGATGCAAAATGGGAAGCTGCATGCGTCAGCCGATCATCAGAGCAATGGAGCGGCAATAGCAGACCATGCGAGGTGGACACAGCGCCACGAGATGCATACTCCCCAAAGCCAACAGATCAACAGTGCGAGCGGAGGCGGCTTCCATCACTACGATAGCGATGAAAGCAAACAGGGTGTGTACCACCGATCGTCGCTCCTCCGCAAGCGCTCGCACTCGGGTTCGTCCACTTCATCTGACGAATGGCGCCACCAGATTCACCCGAGACGACAGAGAAACCACAATGCAACAGAGCCTGGGGCTGTGGTGATTGGGATTTCTGACCTCGCGCTTCAGCACCGAAGCGAAGCGGAGTCCCGGGTCGCGTTGAAGAACGAAGATGCGGCTGTGAATGGATTTCCGCGGAGAAGCAGCGGGAGTGAGATGGTAACGCTATTCCATCCAGTCTGTTTGTCAAGAGCCATAGAATTGGTGGGTCTTCGAGAGTCTAGTAACGTTCGTGTGTGTGCGTGTGTCTTGTGTCCTTCACGGGAGAAGACGAGCGCAGCGGCGGCTCCCATACCCAATGGCGGGGAGAAGCAATTACAGCAGCCGTTCGTGACCTGCCGCGTGAAATGGTGCACGCGCGAAGGCCTGCGCTACGGGCTCTGCTGGTCACACGGTGGAGGTGCGTTTGTGTACTTGGCAATCATTATGTGTGTCCCATGGTTATTCACTATGCCTATCTTGTGAACACGTGTAACAGTAAAGAAATGCTGCTGCAACGGATGTCCGCGCCCTGCCAACACCGGCGAGTTCTGCGAGTTTCACGAGCAGGCCAACAGGCTCAGACGCGACTGAGGAGAAAGAGAGAGAGAGAGAGAGAGAGAGAGAGAATAAATAGTTGTGTCTTATGTGAAAGTGTTGTTTGTGAATCTGAGCACGTAATAGATGTCCTTGGAACCAGTCGGTGGCTCGTGAGAGCTCCAGTCAATAATGGTCGATTTACAAATGTCAAATGTAGCCATCTCAGAAATGTAGTTAGTGTGGACACGTTAATGAAGGTTGATTGCCTAAAATTAGCGTATTTATGCCACCTTATTTTAGTGGCTCATCTCTAACCTGCTGACTGCCAGTCCGGGAAACGACAACCAACACCATTGAAAATGCGGCGCGGAAATGGAGCACATGGCAGCGGCGGCGGTCGCGGCGGACGCGGCGGTGGCAACTGGCGCCAGTTCCAGCAGCAGCATCCGCGCGAGCACCAGGGCCACCACGCACAATACCACCAGCCGTACCCTCATGCCCAACCACCACCTCCACAACATCAGCCTCAGCCTCAGCCGCGAAGCTACGCACATGCGCCACCTTTGCCTCCGGCGCCGCCGATGGCGACCGGAGTGCCATCACTGCCAGCTCTTGGTGCTGTAGGTACCGGCATCCGCCCTGGCTTCCAGGAGGAAGTGACCGCATTCGTGCATGCGCTGCGCACCAGTCGATCGCATCCGTCGGCGCCACCGAACGCGCTGAGTTTCAGCAGCGTCTCGCATGCCATCTGCGTGCACTTCCGTACGTTGCTTGTATGATATGCCTCTATGCCTTCTATTCTCGAGCTGCATGCTTACCGCCGTTTGGTATTTTCTTGTTATTCTACACAGAGGTGAACGATTTGGAAGAGCTCTTGGGTGTGCCTCCACTGCAGCTCTCGATTCTGCGCCAGTTGCACACGTTGAACCAGCGCCTATGGACGTTTGTGACGTGCTTCGTGCAAGGCCGACGCATCAACACGCTCTACGAGTGCTTCCAGATGTTCCTGGCGCAGGAGGGCATTCACGACTTCCACGAGCTGCGCATTGGCAATTCGTTCCTGCACACAGAAGCCGTGCAGTCGCTGTACCACGGCCCCACTGCGATGCTCAACGTGTCGACGCGCGACATCCTCAACCACCTGCGCCAATTCGAGACCATGATCGGCCACGACGCGTTCCGCAGCTCGACGCACATCGACCGGGGCGAGTTCCTGCAGTACCTCTCACAGCAGTACCGCCAGTCGAACGTGGAGAAGCTCGGCATCGCGCTCGATCCGTCGGGCTTTGGCGTCTACATCGGCATGCTGCGTCGCATCTCGAACCAGGAGATGAAGGAGATGAAGACCATAGAGCAGGAGTTCCAGAAGGGCATTGCAGGAGCAGTTTTTGAGCTCTCGAAAGAAAAGTTCAGCGCTGCGAATCGCAAGAAAGCGCTCGACGAACTGCTGAAGAGCCATTTGGGGACTGCGAATGATCAAGAGCAGGACGTCAGTGGTGGTGGTGCCGCTGAGCATTCGGCGAGCAATGGTCAGTGGAAGAAGCGGACAAGTGCGAATACCAATAAGAGCTCGATGGCGTCGCTGTCGCTCGAGATGCTCAAGCGCGTGACCGACATCGACGTGTACCTGGACAACGTCCTGCGCCGTAAAGCGGCGAACGAGCAGCGCAACAACCAGACGCAGATCTCGTCGCAGGAGATCGCCGAGACCGACCTGAAGATCCGCAACCAGCTCACGCGATTCCTGGTGGCGACCCAGAAGAGCAAGCACCACTCGCGCATCAAAGTGGTGACCTGGGTGCTCTGCGGCATCATGGCGAAGATCCACTCGCTGCTGCTCCACGACGACAAGCTGCCTGATGAAAAGGCTACTGACGGAGAAGAGGACGGTGAGGGCAAAGCGAAGAGCGGCGAGAAGAAGAAAGCAGACGATGACAATGATGATGACAGTGACGACGAGTGCGATTGCTGCTGCGTCGGCAAAGACACGTGCAAGTGCGACTGCAAATGCGAGTGCCACTCGAACTCTAGCGACGAAGAGGAAGAAGAAGCCAACGAGAAAGAAAAGAAGCCCTCTGCTTCCAAGTCAACAACGCCATCTGCAACGTCCGAATCGTCGAAACGTGCTCCTGAATTGAGTATCTTTGACACGGCCTCCGTGAAGCAGGAGGTCGAGCAGTACCTGACAAACTATTGTGAGAGCAACGACATTGAGTCCCTCGATCAGCTGCTCATGTGTTTCATCTCACTCGAGATCCACTTGCGCCAGACAATGGGAACTGATCGCAACCTGGACCGATCTGCGCTGGAGCTGGTGCTCGACGTGTGGAACGATGCGACCGAGAGCAAGGAGGGCGATGATAACGACAAGACGAAAGTGTGGTTCCAGACATTCGAGCGTCTGCTAAGTTCCCAGTCAAGTGGTCGCAGTTCCTCCAATAATACCAACGACCGAGAGGAGATCGCACAGTTCATCCAGCAATGCTTTGTGGCATCCACCTCCAGCTCATCATCTCGAAACGTGGTAAAGGCCGAACTGGTGCAGCAAATTGCCGCTCGCGCGCACTGTGAGTTTGGCTTTGACGCGCTTGAGAGACTGGGTGTAGAGTCTATGGACGCACTCCTGGAGGAGGCACGACAGAGCGTCGAAGAGAAGAACGCAGATGTAAATATCAGTCCGGGTATCGTCAAATACTCGAGCGTGCTGCTTCCAGCGAGCGAGTTCCATCTCAACGAGCAAGGTACCGACGACAACAACAGCGGCGGTGGCGTGGTGTCGTCTTTCCCAGGTGAGTCGTTGCGGTTGAAGAAGACCGAGGAGGCCATTGAGGCATTGCTCCAGTGTCCATTCTTGGTGGACGTTGCAAAGTTCACATGTTGGCAGCAGTCGTTTGCGCCGTACTGTGGATCCTTGCGAAATTTTATCCGCACGCATGAAATGATGCTCGTTGATCATGCGTCGTCGTCGTCACGGTCTTTGATGTTCTTGTTTTGTCTCCATGGCGTGGTCCTTCGTGTGAACGAGGAGTCGACGCCGTCCGCGTTGGAAATGCTAATCAGTGCGTCATCGAACCAGGTGGTCTCGCCACACCTCGTGGGCGTCCATCTGACGTCGATGCTCGTGAAGAACGGCGGGCAGCAGAACTTCCCCAAGCAGCTCGTGCAAGCACATTTGAAGAGCCTCTTTGCTGTTGCGAAAGCCCGTCAAGGCAACGACGACGCATTACTACGACTCGAGCGCTATGTGCTGGAAATTCTGCTGGTCGTGCCGGTCGAGTTTGCTGGTTTCGTGTACGCGCTTCTCGCAGAAGTCGCTGCAGAGGGTGTGTCGGCGCAGACGCGATTCGCAGAACAAGTGTGGAGTTCCTGTGGCAATGATGTTGAGAGACGGGCGCTTGCATCGATCGCCAAGAGTTCGCGCAATGTGGTGTGGATGGACAAGCAGCTCACGCTTTCTCAGGATCAGGACGTTGACGTTGTGATGACTGGCATCAGCTCCAGTGTCTCGACTGCAAACGTCGATGGATCATCATCGTCATCATCGCTGTCGCTGCCATCTTCGTCGTCTAGTGAGTTTGTCTCAACAAGCAAGGCAGATGATTTGGAGATCTCCGATCGTTTCGTCAGAGCCCAGCAATCTTCCTCTTTTCCACCAGCAGCAACTGAATTAGCAACTGAACCGAGCGCATTGGGAGAAGGCAGTGTCACTGTCGCATCTTCCTCACCAGAGTCGTGTCGCGAGTGCATCGACACGATTCGCAAGGAGCAGTTTGGCATCGGACTCGAGATCCTGGACGAAGCGACGTCGTCCGTGCTGACGATCCAGCAAAAGCGCCTCGAGCGCGCACTCAAGCGGCTGAGTGACGAGCTCTACAGTGAGAACACGCACTTTGTGCTCGAGCTGCTCCAGAACGCGGATGACAACAGCTACGACCAAGGTATGCGCGCCAAGGGCGAGTTCATCCTCACGTCAGCTCAGGAGGTGGTGTTCCACAACAACGAGCGCGGCTTCTCGAGCGCGAACATCCAGGCGATCTGTGATGTCGGCGCGTCGACAAAAGCGGCGCAGGATTCGTCCACGAGCATTGGCAAGAAAGGTATCGGTTTCAAGAGTGTGTTCAAGATCTCCGACAGTCCACAGGTGCACTCGAACGGTTTTCACATCCGCTTCCACTCGAAGAATGACGCGCACGGCGGCAGCGGCGGCGGCGGCGGCTTGGGCTACATTCTGCCGTTCTGGATCGATGACAAGGCCGAGTGGCAGCTGCAGAAAGGCACCACTTTCGTGCTGCCACTCAACCAGAGTTCCTTGCAGCGCATGGACGAGATCTCCGAGTCGCTGATGGCGTTCGAGCCGTCGATCCTGCTGTTCCTGCGCCGCATCCAAGAGCTCCGGATCGCCGACCAAGTGCACCGCCAGACGCTCCATTTCCTGAAAGAAGTATCCACGCGAGAGAGACACCAGACCGTCCAACTGTTCTCGCAAATCGGCCGCAGGGGGTCCGACCGAGTCGCGGTCTCGCAGCAGCAGTGGCTCGTCGTCAAGCGAAAGCTACAGGCGCCAGCCGCGTTTGCGACAACCGCCGACCAAGTTCGCGAGACGGAGATCGCCATCGCGCTGCCGCTCGATTCGTCCTCGAACGAGGCTTCAGGAGACCGACCGCCGCTTCAGCAGGTGTTTGCATATCTGCCCCTGCGCTCGTACGGATTCCGATTCATCGTCCAGGGCGACTTTGAAGTGCCGAGTTCACGTGAGGCGATTGTGAACGGCAGCGAGTGGAACCAGTGGCTGATCTCCCAGGTGCCAGGACTTATGAGGCAAGTGGTGATGTGCTTTGTCGATGAACTGAAGGTGTCCAAGACGGCGGACGTGGTGGCCCAAATCACGCACTTGCTGTCGCTGCTCCCGTTTGAGAACGAGATCCAGGCGCCATTCCGCAGCATTGTGCTGGACACGATGCGTGAGGTCAGCCAGATTCCATTCTTACCAGCAGCATTAACCTCAACCGAGAACTCCTCATCGCTTGAGCTCGTGAAACCCGTTCAGCTGCTCGATGCCTGGGAGGCTGTGCAAGACGACGAGGTGCTGAACATGCTCGCCAGCGACCCAGATCTGCTGTTCGCCACGCTGAACAAGAAGCTCCTGCATCTGGAGTTGGCGAAGTCGTTGCAGCCGCAGCAGAAGAACCAGCTGAAGATCGAGAGACTGAAGGCGTCGCACATTCTCCAGCTGTTGGCGCACGCGGCTGCGAAGAACGACGTGAGCTGGACAGCCGAGATGCTCCGCGTGCTCGGGAAGCTCTGGAAGAAAGATCGCCACTCGAACCTGCTGCTCCAAGAGCTCCGTTTGATCAAGTGCTTCCCACTTCAGAGCCAGGACGGCAAGAAGAAGGAATGGGTCTCGCTCATGGAGACTGGTGATGCGCTCTTCCTTCCACCAGTGAGCAATGGTGAAAAGAGCTCCTCGTCTGGTAGTGTCGTCACCAAAGATTCAAGCCCCTCTGACAGCTTCTACGGCGATCTGCACGTGCTGGACAACGATTTCGCGATGGCAATCAGCAGTTTGCCAGACGCGCGATCGTTCTTGATCGCCCAGGTGAAAATCAAGATGATTGAGGACCACGATCTGATTTCTCACCACATTCTACCGAAAATGGAGCTTCTCGGCAATTCTCGATCTTCAGCAGTGACTGGCGCTGATGAAAATCTGCAGCTCAGCAAGACTGTCGGGACGCTCAAGCGGTACTCCAAGTTCCTCGCGTCGCATTTGCTCACGTGTTCCAACTGTCCAGTGGAATCAGACATCCAAGCCAAGATGCGCGTTTGGACGTTCACTGGGAAGCTGGTGCCTGCTTCAGCGCCAAACGTGTTTGTGACGCTGCCAGCGACTGTGGGCGAGATGCCTGAACTCTCGAAATGGTTGCAAGACAAACTGAAGAAGAGTGACAGCAGCAGCAGATCGTTTGACATGATTGGATGCGACTACTTTGTAGGAAGCCAGATGGAGCTCAGCAAAGCGAATCGAAGTGGAGCTGCCTGGCAAAAGCTCTTTGTGGACACTCTCAAGCTGCCGATGGCGTTCGATGTGACGGATGTGCGCGTCGCTGTCGCCTTTAAACAAGTTCTCAAGTGGCTGCACGGCGAAGCGAATTCGCAAGTGAAGGAAAACTTATCGAGAGAACTCGCTGGGTACCTGAATAAGCACTGGCCGACAGCTCGAGGTGATGGTGATGGTGATGCCGATGCTGATGGCGCGCTTCAAGGTGATGAAACTGTGGCGGAGCTCCTGCGGAAAACCAAGTGGCTGAGTGGAACGGATGGGGAATTCCATCGTCCAGATACGTTGTGGGTGTCCACCTCAGCGTCCAAGTCGCTCTTCTCGGGATCGATGGTCCCTTTTTCGAGAGTCACGTGGACAAATAATGTGTTGGTGGAGGACATTCTGAAGCTCAAGAGGACACCAACCCTGGAGGACGCTCTGAGTGTCCTTTTGAGTCTGTCCTCACTTGTGAAGGAGGGTACTGAGCTGTTGGATGTTTCTGCTGTCAGCAGGATCTACATGTTCCTTGCAGAACAAGCGCAGCAAGCACCAGCGAGCGCACAAGCGATCAAACAAGCGTTCAGCGAACGATCGTTGGTGTTTATACCTCCACACGAAGAAGCAACGGACGATGGGATGTCCAACAAGTTTGTGGGTGTAAAGGATGTGGTCTGGTCCTCAACATCGTGCAACGGACGCCTTATCCCTCTAGAGCAGTCATATCCAAAGTCTCTCCGCCATTTCTTCACGGAAGTCTGCGGCGTTGAGAAGAAACCGTCAATCCATTCCCTCTGCGAGCGATTGGAGCAGATTAAGAACGAGGAGGACTTTGAACGAGACCACGACGCCAAGAAGCAGTGGAAACGAGAGATGCTACCCGTTCTGCAGTTCTTTGCCAAGCAGATCGCAAAATCGACTGTTTCGAAAGACGAGCAGCGCAGGATCCGGAAGACGCTCAAGGTGACACCATGGTTGCCAGTTTCAAGCTCAGCCAGTGAACACAAGAAGCTCCAGTGGTGCACCGCGAAAGACGAGCCGATTGTACCAACTACTGATGATGAACGCGAGCTACAGAAGGTTGTGTTGTTTCTTCAGAAAGACATTGGCAGTACTATCCAGCCTGCCGATCGAATCAACCTGGTCAAAATGGACCAGGAGCTACTGGAAGAGCTGGATCCGCTGATCAAATTGTCCAAAATTCGATCTCTGACGGCGCACGCAGTATCAGAACCAAGCGCGTGGTGCGATCTGATCTCAGCGAGCGTCGCCTCTCTGGAGCTCGCACAGGAAGAGAAGGACAAGAAGAAGATGCGGAAGAAGATCCAGAAACTGGCCAAGACGCTGTTGGTCATCTGGTCGAAGGCTTTTGCGACGAATCCGAGCGTGTGGACGAAAGCGGACAAGCAGTTCCAGTGGAAGCTGCAGCAGAGCCTGTTGTTTCCCACTGTGAGGGATCAGCACTTCATGAAGCCCGCTGACGTGTTCATCAACGACCAGACCGAGCTGTCAAAGGAGAGCTTGGCTGGAGACGACAGTAGTAGTGCTGCGAATCTCCAGCCTGCGCTTCCCATTATGTCACTGTTCCCATGGGACTACTTTACTGATGAAAGCTCACTAGGTAGGAAGCAAGAAGCTACGCAGGTTCGGGACTGTCTGCTCTCGTTCTGCGGTGCAAAGTCGCTCAAGGCGCAATTGAGCTATGAAGTGATCGTGCTCGGATCCCATCAGAGCGAGAGCGTCTTGTTGCGCTCCAAGATCCAGCAGAGTCTCGGCGTTGCTCAGCGGTTCCTGTTCCACCACCACCGATCACTCTACGACAGTTTACCACATGAAGCGATTCTGAGACTGAGTCGTGAAGTCAAGTGCGTCATGATCGACGACGCCGACGGACTCCAGGTGGTGCACAGAGTCGGGAAATCGTTCAGTGTGCGCCACACGCCAGCAGCGTGTTTCTTGGACTTGAAGACGTCGGTTCTCTATGTGGTTGGAGTCCAGAGCGACAGTGAAGAGCTGAGCTACGAAGTGCTGATGGAGCTTTGCCGCAAGTGCTTTGGTCCGCAGCTCGCCACGAGTGCCGCGAACCTGCTGTACCTCGCATCCCTGCAGCCGAGTGTCGATGTGACGGAGAAATGGTTGGTGGACACGCAGCAACTGGCGCCAGTCGATCCAGCTCAAGCAGGAGCTCTATGGTTCTCTGCATCGGACATTGTTGATTTATCATCACGCAAACGCTCTCGCTCAGTGTTGGAAGACGGCGAAGTGAAGGACGACAGTGATCACTTAGAGAAGCGTCTTCGACAAAGCGTCGTTGAGTCAAGGACTGGATATGCCATCGGGTCAACTAGAGGTGCTGCTAGTGGCTTCCCGCCTCTACCACCACTACCACCACCACCGTCCTCTGAAGGCTCCGATCCGTTCAACCCACACGATATGGCTGCACTGTACCCACCTCTTCCTACATCCTCATACCCAAGAGGATACATGAATCATAATCAGCCCCAGCAGCAGCCTGGCGCATTCCGACCAAACAACACCAACGGCTACAACCCCACTCTCAGCTCCGACCAGGTGGTCACAGTCGGCAACACGATGAGCAAGGAGGAGCGCGAGGGCATCGGGCGATGGGGCGAGGAGTACGTCTACAAGCAGCTGGTGGAGAGCCACAAGGACGACGCGGACATGACGGTGGACTGGGTGAATCAGTACGAGGAGTCCGGCAAGCCGTACGACATCACGGTCTCGTCGGGCGGCAAGATCGTCGAGTACGTCGAGGTGAAGGCCACGCGCACGATGGAGAAGGCGGTGTTTGAGATCAGTATGAACGAGCTGGACCAGGCGGCGGTCCACGGCTCCAGCTACTGCATCTACCGCGTGTTCAATGCCGGCAACGACACGCTCTGCCGTGTCATCCGCATGAAGAACCCCATCGCGCTCGTGCGCCAGAAGAAGATGCAGCTCGCGCTCGTGATGCAGTGAAGTGGCATGTGTCTGAACGTATAACCATTGCCCATAGAACCTAAAATAGCTACGATTTTCCTAGTCCTAATGTAGTTTAAACACCCTACCACGAGTGCCATGATGCAGGTTATATAGCCTACTGAGAAGAATAACCCTCCTTATGAAATGAGTGAGGTACTTGAACCTATGTAGTATGTTCGAAAGTGGAAGCAGGTCAGCTCACACAACACGAAGAACAGCAAGATCGAGAGAGAAGAAGACCATGGCATCTAGCATCAACTCGTGGGGCCCTCTGGCCGCGCTCCAGGACCTGCTGAACGACGAGGAGCAGGTCAACAACGGCGACAAGGACCGCAAACAGACGGACCTCGAGTTGGTGCGCCAGCTGGGCTCGGAGGATCTCCAGAACGCCATCAAGGCCGCGTCCATCGCGCAGCTGGATCTCGCGCTGGCGCATGACGCGCTCGCGGTGGAGCACAAGCCGCACAGTCTCTTCTTCTTGCTGTACGTGCTGCTATTCCCCTGATACGAGTGGCGTCTGTCTCTCTATGTGTCTGTGTACTTTTCATGATGATATCGACGGACTGACAATGTATGAATGGGTTGAATCTTTTGATTGATTCAGATCCGCCAAGGCGACCAAGATGGAGCAGTGGCGCGCTCGCCGCGGCACGCCCGAGGCGAATGCCCAGTTTACAGCGGCGGCGGCGCGGTTCCTGTGGCAGATCTCGCAGTTTCTCTACCAGGCGCCTGTATCGCTCGCCGCCAAGGAGATCAGTCGAGGTACCTACCTATTATTATGAGTTCATGCGCTTTGTTGTGTATCTGAGAGATGCCCTACTGACGCTGTGTATACTGGCTGTTTGTATGCGCTTTGTGCCAAACTTACAGTGAGCACGCTCTGCGCGCAGTACGCGGCGGTGGCCGTGGACCTGAACCAGAGTATCAAGGCGATCTACCCGCTTAAGTCGTTCCTGCGCCGCTTCTACCAGCACAGCCACACGGAGCTCACGCCGCTGCACGCGCAGTTTTTCTATTTATGCCTGCACGCCAAGTGCTACTTTGCAGCCATGGAGATTTTGAACCAGTGCGTAGCCTTTGTCATGTGCTGTGCTGGTCTATGAGGTTGCGCTTTGGATCTTAACTGACTGACTGACTGTTCTGTATGTGTGTGTACCTCCCCCATATCCTAACAGACCGCTCTTTGAGATTCACTCGCAGACCAACCTCGTGAGCTCGGTGGACTTTGTGAGTTACGCGTATTACGGCGGCATGCTCTACATGGGCCAGAAGCAGTTCCAGGAGGCGATCGACTTCTTCACGCTCGCGATCACCGCGCCGGCCGTGTCGCTGAGCGCGTTCGTGGTCGAGGCGTACAAGAAGCTGGTGCTCACGTCGCTGATCCTGAACGGCGAGCCGCCCGTGCTGCCAAAGTACACGCCGTTCGTGGTCACACGCCACGTGGAGTCCCACTGCATGGCGTACACGGAGCTGAGCAAGGCGTTCCACACCTCCAAGGACGTGCAGAAGTGCCTCGAGGTCGCGCAGAAGCACGCCGCGCTCTTTGTCAAGGACGCGAATTTTGGGCTCGTGAAGCAGGCGATCGAGGCGCTCAAGCAAAAGAAGCTGCTGCAGCTCACGCGCACGTACGTGACGATCGCGCTGGAGGAGATGACGACAGCCGCCGGCTGGGACGCGAGCGAGGTCGTCGCGGCCGAGAAGACGCTGCTGGAGCTCATCGCCAAGGGCCAGATGGCCGCGGTGATCGACAAGCAGAAGGCCATGGTCAAGTTCGTGCTCGAGGACGAGGAGAGCGACGGCGGCGCCTACGCCGGCGACGCGATGCTGCGTCTGCAGCGCGAGATGCAGAAGTTGCTGCTCGTATCGTCGCAGCTGCGCACCATGGACGCGGAAGTGGTCACGAGCGCCAAGTTCCAGAACCGCCTGCAGAAGGACAAGGACCGGCGCCAGCGCGGCAGCGGCGCGGCCAACCAGCAGGGTGACGACCGCCTGCCGCTCGGCGCCGGCGGTATGGACATGTTTGAGTAAGGTGGTGGGCTGATGGCATTGGGCGGCAGGCCACAGCGACGTTGCTGGTGCCACTCAGTCGTTCGTTCTGGCCCCAAGAGATCACACGATCCCGATCGCATCTCGCATATCAAATCATAAATAATTCATGCGCTGGTCATGCACAGATAGATCACTTTGCGTATGGCGTACTGGCATGGCTACTGCGGGCATGATGTCATCAGCCATTGCATGCCTTGAAAACCTCCTCAAACGAGTATGAATTATATATCGCTTTGAACAGGTGAATCCAAGAAAAACGCTGGAACCTGTGGCTCTCGGCTTAAGCCAAATCACGGACGAAGAGCTCATTTCACGATCCCCTCCCAGTTCGTCGAGAGAAAGAGACACGATGGCTGACCAGATTCTCGCCGCCTTCACGGCCGCGCCCGTGGGCCTCCAGGCGCTCGCTGCCGTCGGCGGGCTGCTCGTGACGCGCGTGGTGCTGACGTTCCTGAGCTCGCTCTACGCGTTTTTCCTGCGCCCGAGCAAGTCGCTCAAGAAGTTCGGCCAGTGGGCGATCGTGACCGGCGCCACGGACGGCATCGGCAAGGGCCTCGCCATGGAGCTGGCGCGCAAGGGCGCCAACGTCGTGCTCATGAGCCGCACGCAGGCCAAGCTCGAGGAAGTGCGCGACGCCATCCTCGCCAAGTACCCCAAGGTACAGGTCGAGGTCCTCGCCGTGGACTTCAACAAGATCGACGAGCCGAGCGTGCGCAAGTCCATCGAGGCGATGATCGCCAAGGTGCAGGACGTCGGCGTGCTCTTCAACAACGTGGGCGTGTCGTACGACTTCCCAGAGTACTTTGACCAGCTCTCGATCGAGCGCGTGGACAGCCTGATCAAGCTGAACGTGACGTCGACGACGATCATGACCAAGCTGGTGCTCCCGGGCATGGCGCAGCGCAAGCGCGGCGTGATCGTGAACCTGAGCTCGGGCTCGGGCCGCCTGGTGGTGCCACTGCTGAGCGAGTACTCGGCCACGAAGCAGTACGTGGAGCAGCTCACGCTCTGCCTCGCGGACGAGTACAAGGCCAAGAACGTACATGTGCAGTGCCACGTGCCGATGTTCGTGTCCACGAAGCTGGCCAAGATCCGCCACGCGAGTTTCATGGTGCCGTCGCCAACCACGTACGCGCGCGCCGCGGTCGCCAACTTGGGCTACGAGACGCTCGTGTCGCCGTACTGGCCACACGCGCTCCAGATCTGGGCGTACTCGAGCGCGCCCGTGTGGATCATGAGCAAGATGGCCACCATCACGCACCTGTCGCTGCGCAAGCGCGCGCTCAAGAAGCTGGAGCAGAAAAAGAACGAATAGAGCGCTCCTCATGCTTGTTCGTAAGAAGGATGGTTCCTGACGCAGCAGTAGACAGCAACCAGACAGTGATTGTGCGTGCATACGCAAAGAGAGCAAGGACATCCCGTCCGTGCTCAGCCAAGCGCTTTTTAACCAGTGATCCCAATCCATTTTTGCTCACAGTCGTATCAGTTTATTTGTTGTTGGTTGGTGCTGCACATGTGGCATTGCGCAATTTGTCGAAAGGTAATTCACTGACTGGCGTTTGCGTGAATGGCGTGCAGTTGTTAGCATCGCCGAGTTCCAACAGCAAACAACCCACAACACAACCCGCACACAATCTCCGTAGTGTTATTGGTGTTGCGCGCACGGCTGTCCTATGACGCAGGCACTGGTTGCATGGTCGCCAAGCGCTTTGGGGCCTCTGTACCCAGTCATTTCAAGCAGCACTGGCAACACAGTGTTTGCAATCAGTGCGTGCCATTGCGGGTTCAACTGTGCCAATTGTTCCATCGATCCGATACCAAGCAACCAAAGCAATCGAGCGCGCAAGAAGTCACGTCCTGAGCCACTCGCTTATTCATCAACCAAGCAACCAAGCAACTCATCCAAACAAACAAGGAGTGGTCTCAATGTGCGGCGATGGGTGCATGTAAAAGCGCTCGATGTCGCCGCGGGTGCTGCCTTCGCTTCACTCTTCTTGGTTGGTTCTGGTGTGAGGCGCTTTGTTTGAGCGCATCGTGAGCGCGCACACAAGTGGTTGTGAGACAGACTGGCGCATGTTTCCATTTCCATGCGCACGCGTGAGCACGCCTTTTGTTTCATCCAGTCAAATGTCGAATGATAGCCATCAAGCGCTTTCGACGAACGCGCACTGACACTTGCGTGCGCCGGCAACTCGAATTTCATCCATAAATAATTTCAGAAAGGGCGCATTTTGCCTTGAAATGATAGAGTCAAAGACAACGTGAATATTGGAAATCAGTACTTTTGTGGAGAATCGAGACATCTATTGCAAATATCAAGCCTATTTGTGTTAGCTGATCGTGGTTGGGTTATGAACGATTATGGATGATTATGTGTGATGTTAACCATTCCGGCTTGCTGTACCCAACCTGTGAGAATGAATAAAACCTCGAAATCAGACGAAAAGTGTGCGGTTCACGATCTTGCGTCATCGCTGGAGTTTCGGATCAATTTTACCAGAAAAGCAAGTCAGAAGTCAGCACAAGAAGCAAGCAGGGAGCAGGATGGAAGACAAGGACCAAGCAGCTGCTTGCTTTCCTACGCAACGTGCTTCTCTCCCTTCTGCTTTTGCTGCATGCGACTATCGGCGGAGGTGCGCTGACTATCGTGCCTTGCTTGCTTCTTGTTGGGGTGCAGGGTTGTTTGCAGATCACGACACTGGGTTTGGGTCCTTCTCGGTTTTGGTGCATCTGGTGGTCACCACAAGCGCTTGGCTTGTTTTGCGTACAGTATCATGTGCGCCATGAAGAACGCCAAGAAGATATTGAGCCCTCCTTCGCCATGGCTTCGCTCGCCCACAAACAAGCAAATAAGCACGCCGTGATCAAACTAAACAAACCCACAGACAAGGTGCGTGGAAGATTTGAAAGCTGGGCACACATTTGAGCAACAACTTGCACGTTTGCTTGTTGCTTGTTTGTTGTTTACTCAGAAGAGCCACACGAGTGTCGATTGCCTCGTGCCGCTGCTCAAACTGCAAGCAAGTGCTATGCTGGCACAACTCCACACGAAAGGTTGCGATCCCATGCCCTTCAACGTCCCATCCCCATCTTGAACTTCATCATACGGTACAGTCGCTCCACCAAAAGGCATCAAGCACAGTTCACTTTCTGACAAATCAATCAAGCTCATAAGCCCATCTTGAGCGACTAACAACAAGCTCAGGGCTCTGCACATCCATCCACAAGCACACAAGCCCACATTGCACAGCACTTGCGCAAATCTTGCGCGACGCAATCACCACTCATTGCGGAGACCAAAAGGGTCCAGCCTGTTGGTCGATCAAGCCGCGTGGCTTGCCACGGTAAAGCTGCGAGTGACCGTGCTCATGGCGGGGTCCATTCATCGTCGGAAGAAGCCCAGCTGGCTGTAAACGCGGCACACCGATAGCCAGCCAGCGCCGCCTACTGTGTACAGTCTTACTTCCCGACCAACGAGAAGAGCTTGCGCACCATGTGGCCGATCTGTTTCTGGGATAGCAGTTGCAATCGAGCAAGTCTGAAAATCCTGTTCGCCCGCTCGCTCGCTCGCTCTTGCGGAAAACAAGAAGTGCAGCTGCACCAGAGTTGCAGAGAACAACTACCCGCGCCCCACATGCTTTGCTTGCGGACAAGAACAAGAACAACAAACAAGCAAACAACACTGACAAAACAAGATTTGTGTCAAAAATTTGCCATTTCACCCCCCGTCTCTGCGTCGCAGCAGAGAAAGAATCGCTTCGAGGACAAACACAAACAAGATCTCCTTTGTCTTTTCGCATTTTCGAGATGGTTGCGCTAAAAAATAACGTTAAATGAGCAGTGAACTGGATATTTGTCACACATGTTTTGATACAGTTGTTGCGTGAAAAAAAAAGCAAGTAAAGTTGTGACAGTGTCCCATACAAAAGCGCTATACAACACATGTCACAGGCAGAACCACGGAGCTCCATTGTCCGTCCAACTTGCTGAGAATAAACTGGTGGGTGCCAAACAAGAAACGCAGTGGGGAATTTTTTGTGAAATGAGGTTTGGTGAAGAAAAGCAATTGCCACTTGCACGCCTGAATTCTGCGCTGATCCAATCGGTTCGCTTCCAGTATTCATATAAAGAGCTTGCGTGAACAGAAATATGGATTTTGCTAAATTTTGTTTTGTGGATATTTATCCCATTACCCATCGCGTAATGGCAGGCTTCTGCACACGTCCCGACCGTTCATTATGCACAGAGCTACAGCACGAAGCCACACTTCCAAGATAGCCCAGCAATAATGGAAAATCCGAAAAAAAAAGTGTCCGACCAAATCAAGCAAGTAAGCAAGCAGAAGAACGGGGCTGGGGCGATCCTGGTGTCATTCGTTTCTGACCAAAAAGTCGTGCACAGATCTCTGAAACCTGCATAATTTAATGCTGCCACCTCGACTAAAAAACCTTCTCCGAGCTATTTTCATACTGAACCGACCTCTTAAATCCGATAACCTTTGCTCCTGCGATGCACTCTTCCTCCCTCCGAATCTCCCCATCCTCTTCGAGCGCATGCGTCAGGGCGGGGCTGTGGTACGATGTAAACGGGACATGTTCACTCTGTCCGCAATCGCATCGCATCGCAGCAACAAGAAGCAAAAACAAACCCACGCAAGCAAGAACAAGCTCTTGCGCAGCTCACTTGCGCACAACAACAACAACTTGCTCAGCCAGTGAGTGCGTCCATCAGTGTCGTATTTTTCATCAGAGCAAGAGAGACGAAGAAGAAGCGAGCAGCGATCACATACAGAATGGGCGTGGAAGGACTGTCGCCGCCGATGAGCGTCGCCATCAAGACGACGGCGACGGAGAGCAGGGGCGCTTGCGCGGGACCGAGCGAGCTGCTGCGCAAGAGCGTCGTGGCCGTGAGCGACCTGGACGACTTGGATTCCGAACAGGGCGACGAGCAGGAGCACAACAACGAACAGGACGAGGGCGAGGACGAGGATCTGAATGACGACGACCGAGCGCTGGCCGCCGAGTGCCGCCGCCGCACGTCCATCCCGCCGACATTCGCGTACGGCGCGGACATGGCGCTCGGAAAGTCGCCAGCCACGAAAGCGAAGGGCGAGGAGCGCCGCTGGCGCAGCTTCGACTGCGGCGAGTCAGCGACGTCGCAGAGCAAGGCCGCGAGCATCGAGCTGCTCGCGAGCCGCATCCAGCTGGAGAACGACCAGGTGTCCAAGTGCCGGGCCAAGCTGGGCCGCCGCCGCCGCTTCGAGTGGATGCGATCCGTCAAGTGCATGTTCTCGAGCAGCAAGAAGGAGCAGGTGCAGCTGTTGCAGATGCAGCTGGTCGCCGAGGTCGCGAAGGGCAACCGCTCGCTCGCGATCCTCAACGACATGAAGACGCTCGCGATGACCATGGACGACAGCAACGACGACAACAACGACGACTGCGACACTGCGTCGACCGACCGCACGTCGCGCGCCAGCTGCGTCTCGGCCATGGACACGAACAACCAGAAGCTGCTCGATGGCATCGAGAACGCCGACCAGGTGCTCGCGGAAGACAATTTGCACCACATCCTGTCGTGCCAGTCGCGCTGGTTGCAGGAGCTCATCCGCCTGCACGCCGACAAGAAGTTTGCCATCTCCAAGAAGCACGGCATTGCGCCGTCGGTCGTGATGCAGAACTTCCTCAACGAGTTCGTGCGTCCAGACGGCCAGCAGCGCGTGCCATGCGCGTTCGACCTGCCGACGGTCGCGCTCGTGCGCTTCGAGAAGCTGGTGAACAAATACAAGTTCATGAAGCCGTCGCTCAAGAAGGCGCTGGACGAGGTCTGCAGCAACATGCTCGCGTCGTTCACGCGCGGCAACCAGCTCTCGAGCGGCAAGGCCAACGTGTTTGCGGACCGTGAAGCGCGCGACGTGATGCAATCGCTGGTGCGTGAGATCGTGGACGCGATCGTGGAAGAGGCGTGGGTCGCCGAGAGCTTCCGCAGCATCCTGCGCGCCTTTGTCGAGCAGATGGTGTTCAGCCGCCTCGCGTGCGCCTGCTACCGCTCCTCCTCGACGGAGCTGGACGAGCTGAACGCGACGTGGCGCGAACAGGCGGCGAAGGCGAGATCCCTGGGCTTGCACGAGGTCGGTCTCCCGTTCAAGGTGATGGGCGACTGCGATGGTCTCTCGGTCGTCGACAGCGAGCTCTCGGGCATGATCGGAGGTGCCAATGGCAACTCGAAGCTCTTTGAGAAGTCGATCCAGGTGTTCAACAACATCCCGCACCTGGTGCCGTCCTGCGTGCTTGCGGCGTTTCTGAACGCCGTGCGCGTGCTGTACCGCGAGACGACCCAAGTGCTCCGCATGTCCCCAGTGTGCATCTCGGCCGACGTGCTGCTCCCCGTCATGGTGTTCGTGCTGAGCCGCTGCAACCTCCCGCAGCTGCACTCGCAGGTGTACCTCATGGAGGAGTACGCCATCGAGCAGTCGCAGGAGGGCTCGGAGGCCGCGTACTACCTCGCGTGCCTGCAGGCCGCCATCGGATACATCATGACGAAGGACGCCGAGTAAACCAGTGAGTTTGTGTGTAGAAGATGAATGTGTGTGTGGTGTGCGTGCGTGGAAGTGTGAATGAGTGTGTGAGAATAGTGGGAGGCATGTAAACTAGAGCGAGTGAGGCCCTCAAGAAGAAGAAGATTACCAAAACAGTATTTAATGACGAGTACAATAACAACAGACACAATACAATAGACAAGAACGAAATCTCTAAACAAATGAACGTCTTCTTGTTTGTTCTTCATGGGTTTCTTATCATACACAGGGACCGTATTGTATAGAGTTTTACTTCCATCCATCCGCACATAACGCCACCACTTTTGCAGCGACTGGATCCATTCATGCACGTTGTTCACCGCGCTTTCCAAGTCTGTTGGGTAATCCATTCGCATCCAGTCACATGGTGATCACATGCGAGGTCACTAGCCCGGTAACTGAAGGCAAAAGGGACGTACTGGTGGCGGCGCAGCGCTGAAGCCAGGGCGACTCGAGCAGCATGCCGGCGGATGCGCGGTCGAGCGGCTACTTCTGCAGACACGACTGCAGGAACTCGCAGAACTCGGATGAAAAGTGGGCGCTTGAGAGCATGGACGGCGGTGACTCAAGCACGCTCTGGATCATCTTTGGCAAACAGCAATAGAGCACTGACTGTTAAGAAGATTCTATAGGCGTGACCAAGATGCCCGTCAACTCTACCTCGATGCACATCTTGTGCTTGGGGTAAGGGTAGATACCCGTGGCGGCCTCCATGGGCACGAGTCCGAGGCTCCAGATATCCGAGCTGTAGCTGTACAGCGCGCGCTGGATGCGCTCGGGCGACATGTACCGGAAGGTACCCACGAAGGTGCTGCACACGGCTACATTGACATGCATTCCCATTCAAGGAATGAGCCAGCTCTGTCAGTCAACCGCAGCCAGTCATTCAGTCACTGGCAGCAAGGAACCTCAAGTACAGTACACTACCAGTGGAGTTGCAGAGCTCCGTGGCGATGCCAAAGTCCGAGAGCTTGACCTCGCCCCGGCTGTTGAGCAGGATGTTAGGCGGCTTGATGTCCCAGTGCACGCGCTTGTGTGTCTTGAGGTACGAGAGCGCGAAGAGGATCTGGTACGCGATGCTACCGAGCACGCGCTCGGGGATCGTACCCAGCTGGTGGATCACGTTCACGAGCGACACGCCGTCCATGAACTCGAGCGCCAGCACCACGGCATTGTCGCGCTGGAACGCGCCGTAGAACGTCACGAGGCACGGGCATTAGCAATGATAGCGTTAGGAAATGAATCTGTGTCCATGCAAAAATAGGGACAGTAGACGTACGTCCGGACCAAAGAGCGCGTTGATCTCGCGGATGATCTGCTCGCGCTCGCCCTTGTCGTACATGTCGATCATCTTGAGCGCGAGCGGCGGGTTGGTCGGCTGGTGGCGCGAGCGCTTGACGCAGCCGCTGCAGCCGCGGCCGATGACGTCGCCGCCCCACTCGAGCTCTTCGGGCACGACGCTGAACGCGCGGCCGGTGCCTTTCATTACCACGCCCGCGGGCGTGATCGCGCACTTACCCTCGGCGTACGCGCTAGCGCCCGCGATGAACGAGTTGTTCATGTTCATCGTGGGAGAGCGGAACTTTGCGCTGCGTTGCTGCTGCGTGGTGGCGTCCACGAAGTCAATGGAGATCAACGGTGCACGCAGATGAGGGAAATTAAGATCGATACCGTAGCTATAGGCAGACGTGGAGGACGAGAGAGAGAGAGAGAGAGAGAGAGAGAGCTGTAGGCGTGGGCCTGTGGACATATGAGTCTCATGTTCACGATGTTTCGCGCCTGACCCAGAGCTGGTGGGGATAACGGCGCCCCCGACTTTGTGACTTGAAGCAGTAAAGTAGTGACGTCACTATTTCCTTGTCAATCCACATCTTCCCAGCATGTTTGGTGCAAGGTACAGTCCGCGACAGTGGTTTGTGAACATGGACATTTTTTCACCAATCAGAGTCAAAATAGCGTATAATTCCACGCGAAAAGTGCAGAATTATGGTCAATTAACAGGGCGATATTTTCCACAAAGAAACGAGAGTTAGAAC